>JAJOZX010006315.1:60000-147500 GCA_023014485.1 Bathynomus jamesi
GTTTGAGATCCTCAAATTAGTTAATAAACGGACTTTCGACGTTTACGTTTTGTAACTGCTAAAATCGTAAAGTTAGGAGACAATGCGAGGGTCTGAAAAATAACTGCATAAATTCACTAATTACAATTACCTTTAATCGCTTTAATTATTATTATAGAAGGGCGTGCACGCGCAATGTGATACTCTGTCGACTCGTACTGAGTATTAAGTCGAACGGGGGAAAGGCGTCTCCAGGCTGACTTCCTAATAACCGGCAAAGGAGAAGCGTCTCCAGGGACAATAATAATCCCACGTTTTCAGAATAATGCGCATTCTATTATTGCCTCCAGAGAAAGCGTATGTTTAATGGTTTCCATATCGCTGTATCTTATAAAAAAACGAGGCCTATATTCAAGTTTGAATTGACACCAGATAAATAAGAATTCATAATTAAGATTCCCAACCAAGTTGAGGAACAGAGTCGTACGCTTAAATGTACAGTAAATAGTTTAGGAAAAAGGTTGGGGTCGGGTGGTTGGGGGCAGTAATAAAATTTCAAAAACAAAATCCAGTCACGACTTTAATCGTGATTTTTAGAAGTTTTGTTTTTAGGCGAACATTTTCCTAAAAATACATTTATTTTACATTGTTACCGTTACTTTCTCGCTTTTCTCGCGTGTATGGATACGTACAGACCTACATGTTCGAGGGTAGTCTTGCAATTGCGTGTGGGTGGGTGGGGGGAGAACAATACTGGTGTATGCTAATGTGCGTGTCGATGCATTTCAGGAACTAATCGACAAGATTACTTTTAAGCGTAGAAATTATAATTAAGGAATGTACTTATATTAAGGCCCAGAAATAATTGTCAAAAATGTCACCACACACACACACACACACACACGTACGTACGTACGTACGTACGTACGTGTTTGGCTACCTTATAAAACTGCGATATTTTCATTTTTTTACATTGTTCTATATCGCAACCAAAAAACCTAATAAGTTTAATCAAACCTAATGTAACCTAGCGTAGCATAACCTAACCTAGCCTTACTTTAATTATATCCCCTTTTTTCGTGATAAAAGATGGCATTTATAAAGATAAACCAACGTGACACTGCTATTGTCGTGATACACACATTCGTTTCGCGATCGGCTCTGTACCCTTAATAATGTCGCGATTCCGTAAGGCAGACAAGAACACGCACACGTACACGCACGAGGAAAGGTAGTAGGTTGCCGCCATTGTAATTATATATTATTGAAGATATTTGAGAATAATGCTGCAGTGTTTCGTATTTAGATAATTTCCCTTGGCAATTTGAGATCTTTATAACAATGACACAACTTTGCCTCTCTTCAGGTCTTGTTAACCTCGGGACATAAGAGAAAAAATTCCCCGAAACTTTTCCCAAAATTTTGTAAAAAAGTTTTTAATAATATATGAAAAGGATTATTCTAATAGAATTTTATGCTTACCATAAGGGAGTGTTGTTTGCTTATGTCCAATTTAGAGGCTGTTGCATTTAGTATATATTAAGCAAAGACTTTTTGAGTCGATTGTAAATGTATAGGTATATCCTGCTGTGTATTTTTATTTATTAATGTTTGGCTGTTGTTTATTCTTTACAAACATACCCGATGTTGAGCGTAACAGTATGATACCCATGTTTCGATGCCGGAAGCAGCTCATTCACCTTTTATCAAGGTGAATAAAAGAGTTGATTCATCAATGCACCTGACTGAGTTTTATCATGTAAGTGTGTTTAGATACTAGGGGCACTCTATATTTTGCCCCAACCTTTTTTCTTAGCTAAATAATAGGCCATGGAGCTGAAATGTCTTTTGGGCCGTAAGTTTGAACTTTCTGTGCTTCACATAACCGAATTTTTCCAGTTTGAACCTCCCCTCCTTGTATAAAACCGATCGTTAACGCAGTTTCGAAAATAGCGTCTGACAGTGATGTGCGTCGTAAACAGAGAGCTGTTATCGAGTTCTTAACCGCAGAGAAAGAAAGTTGGAAATATTCACAAACGTCTAAAAAACGTTTACGGAGATGCTGCTGTTAATCGAAGCATAGTTGGACGCTGGTCTAAACGTATGAGATTATCGGAGAGAGGGAGGGCCAGCCTCGATGATGAGCCACGCAGCAGTCGCCCGGCATCGACTGTGACATCTCTCACTGTGTAACATGCTAACAGCATCATTCGATCAAATCGGCGCGTCACATACAAAGAGCTATCACTGGAGCTAGGACTTGCTGAATTATCGTATTCACACTTCCTTCACTAACTGGGATACTCAAAAGTGTGCTCACGATTTGTTCCTCGCGAACTGACTGAAGATCACAAAGCCCAAAGAAAAGAAATTGCTTAAGTCGTTGGTTCGATACGAGACAGAACGGGATGACTTCCTTTCACGAATTGTGACTGGGGATGAGCCTTGGGTACACCACTTTGAACCCGAAACAAAACGCCAATCCCCTGGAGGAGTGGCATCATGCAGACTCCCCACGCAAGAAAAAGTTCAAAATGGCTCCCTCTGCAGGAAAGGTTATGGCCACCATCTTCTGGGACATGAAAGGGGTGATTCTGGTGACATTATGAAGAAAGGACAATCACTCAACTCAGAGGCATATATTGCTACCCTACAGTGATTCCAGAGACGTATAAAGCGAGTTCGACCGGAGAGAAAACTGGAAGACGTCATTCTTTTGCACGACAACCAAGACCACACAACAGTTTGTAAACAAGAGGCCATCACAAAAATGCGTTTGACTGTGCCCACCCTCCATACAGCCCAAATCTGACACCTTCAGACTTCCATTTGTTTGGGCCAATGAAGGATGCTATTCGTAGAAGAAAGTTTGAGTGACGATGAGGTTGTTGAGGAGGTTAAGAGGTGGCTCCAGCGCAACCCAGCGGACTTTTATCAGCAAGGAATAAAGGCCCTTGTTTCGAGGTGGGGGAAAGCCATAGAAAAGGATGGAGACTATGTGGAAAAATAAAAATTTATAAAAATGGTATGTAACTACTTGGGTACAAAATTTCTGGAACCTACAAGGAAACCTGGAAAGAAAAAAAAACGTGGGGCAAAATATATTGAGTGGCCTTCGTAGAAAATGTTGTACAAGTTCATTATGTCGGCCTATACGAGTCAGAAATAGTAAATGCTTCAAATCTCGTGGCGCGCCCCCCCGCGTGTGTATATGTGTGGTGATTTAACCAACTTCATAACCTCCGTGATGTGACTGAGGGGATCTACAGTTTTACGTGGGATCTGAACTATCTAAGGGTCGCTACATCATCTGAACTTTGCAGATCCAGTGTCATTTAACTTCGCTGACCGACGGGAAGCAGTGCTGCGACAGTGGCCACGACGTAGCCGAAACGTATTCCCGTACGACTGACTGGAGTGGGACAGATCAGGTAGTGGGAGGATTTTTTTTAATTGTGATACATATGGCACAGTATATCTACAGTTTCGGAAAAAAAAATTCGCCGATAAACATAAAATTTTTAAGACTTAAAAATTGCTAATTGGTAAGAATTTGGTTTCGTTTCTAAATTTTTTTAGAAATCAAAAGTGATAAGAAAATCTGACAATTACTCTACCAAGTAGTAATTTGTGATGATTTTAGATATTTTTTTCTCAAAGCGACCATTTTTCTGAAGCTGTTGTTCAACAAACATGGTTAGATATAAATGTTTAAAACTCTCGCTATATTACGAAACTAATCCTATAGTCTAAAACTCCAACATTCCTGTTGCTAAAGAGTTTGAAATATAATGCCATCATTTTTTACACAGTTTCAAATTGATAGAAAATTTTCAATTTTTCAACGATACTCACGCTTTTAAAAATAAAATATTTCAGTCGCGTTCGTAGAAATAGTGTATATACAGGGTGTCCCGTAAGTCCGGTCTCGGGAAAATTTACTTTAAATTAAACTTACAAAAGTAATACATTAGAACTAAAACAAATGTTCAAATTAACACGCAAGTGACTAATATGGAAGCGAGTTACACTCGTGAGGAAAAGGCCTTCGGAGGCCTTTTCCTTTATTTATTTAGATCTACAGTTTAACGTGGAATCCGAACGACGCCCCAGCAGCAGTCCAGCGTCTTAACCACTAGGCTACCCAGGGTACCCATTTATCTACCAACCAATTTTTTTTATTATGTGGAAGGATGAACAGCTGGGTTTTGCTGCGCGCCGCCTGCCGTCACAGGGTGTCGATCCCCCGGGGCTGATGGATTCGTAGTCATCGATGCTAACCACTACACCACCGAAGCGTTCACACACACACACACACACACACACACACACACACACACACACACACACGAGTATATATAACACAATGGACTCACCTAATCTAACTTATCCTAACAAACTGGTTGATCGATTTTTATAACGTAGCTTCAATTCGATAAACTGTAATTCCAATCTGAAATTTAGATCCATTTAGTGGCATTCGACATTACATATTCAAATATCTCTCTCTCTCTCTCATCTCTCTCTCTCTCTCTCTCTCTCTCTCTCTCTCTCTCTCTCTCTCTCTCTCTCTCTCTCTCTCTCCTCCCGTGGTTACTAGGACCCTCTCCCATCCCACTCTGTCCTTTTAGCTTAGGTTAGGGATGTCTCCTCTGACTGCAAAAAAAAAAGAAAAACTTTTAGTATTGTCTTTTTCTCTACTGTTACGATTAGGACGCTACTGCTATCTCATGCGTGGGAAGAGAGGCTTGGAACCTCTATAAATAACACATTTAACTTCAGTTGTAGGTAATATTTAGAGGGATAATAGCGAGTAGGATTGTTGACCATTTGGATTCCTACAAGCTACTTGGGGACTCCAGCATGGGTTTAGACGGCATAGGTCGTGTCTCACCATCATGCTCGAGTTTTTCTACGTCATGTTGAGTGAGTATGATAAGAGTAGGGCGATTGATTAGAAGGCCTTTGATAAGGTACCTCACCGCCGGCTAATGGCCGAAGTGCGCGCGCTGGGTATTGGTGGGGAAGTAGGTAGGTGGATTGGAAACTGGCGAAAAATGCCACAAAGTAATCCCTTTCGTTAGGCATATGGGCTACAATCGACTCTTACGTGACGCGGGTTCAAAGATGTCAAGTTTAGAAGCATGTTTAGTTTCAAATGATAACCCAACTCGCAACAATGGTTAGAAGTTGGATTTGAAATGATTTAGGACTAGTATATGTGGGAATTACTTTAACATGTTGATAGTTTAAGATTAAAACATAAGAAAACTCTGCAGGAGTTCGCTTGCACGGTGTTTCTGTGAGCAAGCTAAATATAGAGCTATTTATATATTCTCCACTTTCCTGTAAAATTTCCTTGGCTACTTTTCCAGGGTCAAGGTATTTTCTTCAACCTTTTTCCGTACCTGCCTCTGGCAGGGAGGGAGCGGAGGGTGGGGAGAGAGCCTTCTACTTTTCTATCCAGTTTTCTACTACTGCTAGGATAGTTGAAAGAAAAATAAACTTTTAATAACAGGAACAGTTCCTCGGTGGATCAGTTCAAGAAAAGGTTAGACCAAATCTTGCACACTATTTGAGTGTGTACAAAATTTTCCCTGGCACCCGTTGCCATTGGTACCTCCTCGGTATGGGCCGCAAGGCCTTTTGAGGTACTTCTTTTCCTTGTAACTCCTTGTAACTCTCTCTCTCTCTCTCTCTCTCTCTCTCTCTCTCTCTCTCTCTCTCTCTCTCTCTCTCTCTCAGGAGGCAATTTCAGTTTCGGAACATGGAGATTGTGCTCTCACTGTACAATTCCCTTGTTCGGCCGTACCTGGAGTATGCTGTGCAGTTCTGGTCGCCCACCCTCAGGAAAGATATTGAGAGGCTGGAGCGAGTGCAGGCGAGGGCCACAAAGTTGATCCTTCCGTTAGGCATATGGGCTACAATCGACGGTTACGCGCCCTGACTTGTTTTCGCTTGAAACTCGGAGGCTGCGCGGTCAACTGATCGAGGTTTTCAAGCTCTTACGAGGGTTCAACGATGTCGATTTTAGAAGTATGTTTGTTTAAATGATAACCAAACTCGCAACAATGGTTGGAAGTTGGATTTGAAACGGTTTAGGACTAGTGTGTGTGGAATTACGTTACGTATAAGATCTGTGACACATGGAACAGGTTACCTTCGGAAGTTGTGAACAGTTCCTCTGTGGATCAGTTCAAGAAAGGTTAGACGAAATCTTGCACACTATTGAGTGTGTAAAGACATTTAGGACCTCAGTCTGCGGAAATTTCTTTCCTATAAATAGTTATATCTGGAACCAACTTCCTCAGGGGTTGTTTCCAGTCAAAGTGTAAATCTGTTTAAAAATAGGCTAGACAAAGTACTGAACACACTCATAGTTTAAGATTAAAACCTCAGAAAACTCTGCAGGAGGTCACTTGCTCGGTCTCTGTGAGCAAGCTAAATATAGAGCTATTTATATATTCTCCACTTTCCTGTAAAATTCCTTGGCTACTTTTCCAGGGTCAAGGTATTTTCTTCAACCTTTTTCCGTACCTGCCTCTGGCAGGGAGGGAGCGGAGTGTGGGGAGAGAGCCTTCTACTTTTCTATCCAGTTTTCTACTACTGCTAGGATAGTTGAAAGACAAAATTTTCCCTGGCACCCGTTGCCATTGGTACCTCCTCGGTATGGGCCGCAAGGCCTTTTGAGGTACTTCTTTTCCTTGTAACTCTCTCTCTCTCTCTCTCTCTCTCTCTCTCTCCTCTCTCCTCTCTCTTCTCTCTCTCTCTCTCTCTCTCTCTCTCTCTCTCTCTCATATCCATGGTAAGTATGCTTTGAATACTTTTTTTTTCTTTTAAATTGATAGCTCGCCTTACCATTCCTATCGGTTCTTCCTTCCTCTTCCTAGTTTCATTAAAATAAAATATAGATGTGTGCAGTACGAATTTGAATTCTTTATTGCGACTATCGAATTTCCAGCTTTGGCTCTCTATTTGAAATTCAGCTCTGGATTTCCCTCCATTATTGATAGTCATCGGGCATCGTTTAAACTGGTAAAAAATCATTAAGAAGAAAGGTCACTTCGGCAATTTGCCCTGCGTAATATCTAGTATTGACTCGGCACTCTTCGCCTGACCTCAGCACTCCCAAATCAAAATCTTAATTTTTAGCCTTCAAAACGTACGTTTTGGGGGGGGGGGGGGTGAGAGGGGTCTTCTCTTGTATTACTTTTTTGGGGGCTCCCATATTTATCATTCTGAATTTTTTTCTATAAACTTTGTTTTGCTAACCTTTCAGTCTAAGAAATTTTTTTTCTGAAAAAAATTAATACATATCTATGTATATGTGTGTGTATATGATTATATATATGTTTAATATACAGGGTGATAAAAAGGTGTTCCTAAAGTTAATTTATTGGTTTTGGGAATACCTTTTGTAGATCACCTTGTATAAAAAAAAATATAAAATCGTAAAGGAATGAGTGTTGATGCCATATAGTTACATATTTATAGGAATAGACTTGCTAGATCAATTCCAATATACATATATGTACACACGTTTTTATATATATATATATATATATATATATATATATATATATCGTTGTAATAAATTTAAAAGCTTTTATTAAATTAGTATTCGAATTTGGACCTTGGGTGATGTCAGAAAGTCCCATACATAACCCTCCTGATTTACAATTCAAAATAGGGTTATATATATAATATAATCGTTTTTATTGTGAAGTCTGCATGAAAAACATGGACAAAATATATTGCTTGAGTTTCTTCTTCTATCTTCTCCTGTCACAATAAACTTCACTCAGATGGGCTGAAATTTATTACAGTAGGATTTGAACAGTCAGCAATGACCAACCTTTTAAACTAATAAGTATATAAGAATAAAGAAGTTTGTATATTTTTAGCTAACCGCAAAATGTACTAGTTTCAAAGTACTGGACGAAAGGCCTTTTTAGCATTTCTGTACGTATATCAATGTCTAATCTGTTTAGTACACATGATATTTATCTATCCAATCTTTTTCTTTGCTCTATCTATCTATCTATCTATATATCTATCTATCTATCTATCTATCTATCTATCTATCTATCTATCTATCTATAACCCTCATTAAAATCTTAGATAAGAAAATAGGACATGTTTTTTCACACACTAAACATAGCAGAGAAAACTCCGCTATCTGTATGTACAACTCCGGACCAAAAAATAAGTCTCAAATGCGTTCATGACCTTGATAATAGTTTCAAGTTGTCCAGCTTCATGAGGAATATCTAGTATCTGTAGCGTCATTATGATAAAAAAAAAAAACCTCTCTGTGCCAGTTTTGAAAAAAACATTAAAATATAACAAAAACGTTATTAAATAATGAAAAGTTAATAGAATATCTTGTCAGGTGTTACAAAAAATAAAGAATAAATTCATTGCTTATCGAGTACTCCCAATGTATTAAACCTTTATCAAAGACTTTTTAATTCTGCGTCTTAGTATTTAGTTGATCCACTCAGCCCTGATTACGGCTTCCAATCGACGTGGCAGAGTCGACAAGCCTCTTGTATTCTGCAGTTATCGATTGCCATGTTGTCATCAAACATTTCTTCAGTTCACTAAATGTCCCCGAGTTTACGCTTTTGGACCTTGTCAGCAATATTCCAAAGATTTTCTATCGGATTAAGAATGGGAGAATTAGCTGGCCACGGTAGTACTTCAGTTTCATGAGCATCAAACTATGCAGATGTTGCGCAAGCCGCACGAGCTGGAGCTAAGTCATATTGAAAAAATAAATGGTTCGTTTCCATACAACTGTTATACAGACTCCAGCAATGAAGTATTGCAAGATTTCTTGAGAAACGTGACTACTGACAGCATGCATGGGATAATTGTAATGTAATTAATTAAACTTTTTCGTGTAACTGGCAAGTAATTGTAATTGACTACCTAAAATGTAATTGTAATTACATGAGGAAACCAAGGTAATTGATACAATTACTTTCAATTACATGAATAGTAAAGTTAATGGGTCACATTTATAGTTTAAACTACTTGCTCATCATGTCTCAGGGAGCTTTCTTTTGAAATAAAATTTCATTTATTTTAAATGTTCCTAGCTAAAGTGCCAGTTGTTTTCCCCTTATTATTTTGATAAAATAAATGCCAGTTTTTTTTTTTTCTCTTGTATTAGTATCTTAAGTGCCTTATCTTTGGTTTTATTCGACCATATCACGTACGTATGTCTAATGTCCAATGTCCAACTGTGTAGAGCAGTGGTTCCCAAACTTTTTTTGCCGCGGAACCCTTTGACATTATTTAAAAAAGCGTGGAACCCCTACCTATATTCAAGAATATTAAAAACCACAAATTGTGGGATAAAAAGAGAACTTATTTATATTAAAAAATAAATAAAAAAATTCGAAAAACACCTTAATTTTTGTAAATTTGTACATAATTAGTTTAACAAAAATGAAATGAATACCTAATGGGAAGAATGCTTCTGCTTCTTAGACTCCAGTATCGTCTGGAAATTTGGTTTAATGTTGGATAATTGAATTCTCATATCTGGTGCAGCATCCAGTCTGCTGCGATATTCTGTTTTCGTGCTCGCATATCTTGAAAATCCTGATTCACACAAATATGTTGTTGCAAATGGCAATATAGCACTCGTATGGCTCGTTTTGATAATTCCGGATATTCGTCACTTAAATTTCCCCAGAAAATAGCTACCGGAACTTCTTCAAACTTGGCCTTTAACTGAGTATCTGAAGTAATTCCTATTAAATTTTCATAATCCACTGCTAGAAATCCTGTTGGCTTTTCTTTAACTTTGAATGAATTCTGTACCCAGTAATGGTCTTTGTTCTTCAAATTTGGAAAATACTCAATTAGAGATTCTGATAAGCTGTTGAGATGATTTTTAATATCATTGAGGATTTCAACATCTAATTCCACTTCGGATTCTTGGAGAAAGTCACTAAGAAGCGGAAAACAGTCAAGAGTATTTTGTTCCACATCTGAGATCCAGTATTGCAATTTACGTGATAAAGATACCATTTTATCTTGCGCTTGAAAAATGTTTACTTCTTTCCCTTGCAGAGATAGACGTTTCATTCAATTTTGAAAAAATATCTGCTAAATATGCAATCCTTGCTAGCCATGCCATATTTGTTAATCTGTCAGATAATCTAAATTTATGATCAATAAAATAAGACAACAATTCTCTCCTCAATTCAAACATTCTCACAAGAACATTTCCTCGTGAGAGCCACCTAATTTCTGTATGTAAAAGTAGTGTGTTATGAAGACTACCCAGATCTTCACACAAGGCCTTAAAAATTTGTGATTGCAATGGCCGAGATTTAATAAAATTGATAATCTGCACTGCTTCGTCCAAAACTATCTTTAATGAAGCTGAAATCCTTTTTGTCACTAATGCATATCTGTGAAGAATGCAGTGATTACTGTTGCAGTTTTTTGCAACATTCTTGATTCGTGTTACAGCGCCAGCTAATTTTCCTGTCATTGCCTTTGCTCCATCGCTGCATACTGAAATACATTTTTCAAAGCCTATATCATGCGTTTTCACAAAATTATCAATGCAATTAAATATATCATTTCCTGTGGTATGCAATTCTAAACTTTTGCAAAAAAGCAAATCATCTTCAATTTTCTTATTAAAGTCATATCTAGCAAACACAAGTAAAATTGCTAGTCCAGCAACGTCTGTGGACTCATCTATTTGTAATACATAAGCATCACATACACGCAATCGTGAAATAAGTTCATTTTGAATGTCATTAGCAATATCATTAATACGTCTTGACACCGTATTGTTGGAAAGAGATACAGCCTCAACTTTCTGAACAGAATCTTCATTAAACACGCAAGATATTATATCTTTTAATAAAGGTTTTATAAGTGATTCACCAATAGTATGTGCCTCACCAGCAAGAGCAATGCGGTAACATGCTTTATATGACGCTTCTGTTGCATTTTCATTGTCTGTTTTACATTTTTTTAATAAGACACTTCTAGAGCTATTCAGACTTTCAAGTTTTCTTTCAAAAAAAGAAATATCTTTATTTTTAAAAGTCTGATGGTTTGTTTCCATATGTCTCTAACTTTGCTGGTGCTAAAGAACTGTTTGCTAATATTTTGTTACAAAGTAAGCAAAGGGCATCTGGGGCTTCTTCGTCACCAATACTAGTAAAACCATATAACAAATAATTAGGATCATATTTACGTTTTTTCATAGATGTCTGCACAGAATCGGAGGAAGCAGATTTTTTTTTTGTGGATTAATCACACCAGAAGTTGGTGGTTGTGCAGCTTCTGCAATTTCTGTATCTTCTATAGATGCTTTGTTTCACTAGTCTCTGCATTACTAGTAATTTCAGTTTTTTTACGAAACCCATATTTTAACCATCGATCCACTGAAGGGTTAATTTTCACGAATTTTGAAATATTACAATTACGAAAAATGAATAATAAAAAGTTCTAACCAAATTAATTCACAGAAGACAACGATTTCAAAGATTGCACTAACGAAGTGTTTATCAAGTAGGCCTAGTAGGTAGAGGCAAGCAACGTTGCTGCACAATCTTCTGCACTTTAATTATTCGTTAGGCTTCACTTAGACCTGTTAGCGTCTTGTAAACAGATGCACAATATCCCATGTAAACATTAGGAAAATACTGATATTTTTACTGCGCATTCTGCTGCAGTTAATAAAGTCCTTTTGTATAACCACCTCAGATCACTTCTCTTCCAAAGCTTACAAAACAAACTGATAACGCACGCTCGAGTCGAGTACCTCGACTACTATAGAAATAGATTATGACAAGTTCAAAACATGTTGGCTACGTCTCCAAACGCAGTTTACATCATTTTACATACAGATTATGTACTAATATTAATAAATGTTTTCCATTAATGATAATTTGGTTGCTATTTATGGAAAAAAAATTTTAAAAAGTAAATCAAATACGCAAAACATGATAAGTATGGCCAAAAAAAATTGCCAACTCTTACAGAGGGCGCTGCTGTTACGTTCGAAATGTTTCGTTCAAGCCTATTGCCGTTTCTAAATATTTCGCTCAAACCATACTTATGCTTTATTTTCCTTCGTGCAAAATTTCATATTTTCTTCGCTAGACTTATTTTTTTGAAAATGAGTAATTTATATTTTTTTTAAATAAAATATTTTTTTTTTTTTAAACTTTAGCTCGCGGAACCCCTGAATTTTTTCGCGGAACCCTGGGGTTCCGCGGAACACACTTTGGGAACCACTGGTGTAGAGCAAGAACTGCTTGATGAAAAATACAGTTCCGTTTAATGTTAAGAGTACATTTTATGATGGCCAAAACTGAAAGTAGAATTTTAATACCTAGGTAAAAAGCATGACATAATCAAATAGCGTGTATTTATGAAAAAAACGCAATTCTTTGGAATTGTAATTAATCACTTTACTAGGTAATTGTAATTAAGTATTTCACCATTTACAGTAATTGTAATTAAGAGTGTCAAGTAATTGTAATTAATTACATTGAACAAGTAATTGCCCCCATGCCTGATTGACAGTTGTTCTATTTACAAATGCAACTCCACACTAACACACACACCACAAATTTGACCGATCGCTTCAGGCAGCTTTCATGATACTCGTACACTTCAGACTTTCTTCAAACTCGCGAACCCCTGTCATAAAATGACAAAATTTTGATTCGTCTGAAAAAAGCGCACACTGCCATTCGTTTGCAGTTCATGCAACTCTTTCTTTACACCAAGATAGTCGTCTTCTCTTTTGCTTCGCATTTAACATAGGCTTAATTTTCGGTTTTCGTGACCAAAATCCCAATTCATTAAGGCGACGAGTGTGTTAGTGTGGGTTGTATGAATGCAAATGGTGAGAGATCACTTGTATTTGTAAATAGAACTGTCAATAGTCACGTTTATGAAGAAATCTTACAACACTTCATGCTGGAGTGCTGAACAGCTATATGGAAACGAACCATTTATTTTTCAACATGACTTGGCTCCAGCTCATGCGGCTCGTGCAACATCTGTGTGGTTTGATGCTTATGAAATTGAAGTATACCATGGCAAGCTAATTTTGCGTCTTATCCGATAGAAAATCTTTGGAATACTGCTAGGTAGAAGGTACAAAAGCATAAACCAGGAACGCTTAGTGAACTGAAGATATGTTTGATGACAACGTGGCAATCGATAACTACAGACAGAAGAATAAAAGAGGCTTGTCGACTTGATGCCACGTCGACTGGAGGCCGTAATCAGGGCTAAGAGTGGACCAACTAAATACTGAATAAATATGATGAATTTATTCTATTTTTTGTAACATCTGACAAAATATCCTTATCTTGATAGGTCGCTATGCATTAACTTATTATTTATTAAGGTTTCTGCTGTATTTATTTTATTTTTTTGAACTGGCACATTGAGGTAACTTTATCATAATGACGTCACGGATACTCTAGATTCCTCATAAAGATGTACAACTTAGCTATTATCAAGGTTATGAGCGCATTTGAGGCAGTTTTCTATTTTTTTTTGTCCGGAGTTGTATGCAAATTTCTAAACTGTTTACGTATATATAATCTGTTTATATGATCTGTCAAATCTGTCTATCTATCGATCTATCATATGCATATAACCCTCGATAAAATCTTGGATAAAAAAAAAAAGACCGTTTCTTCACATACTAAACATAGAAGAGAAAACTCTGCCAATGGAAAAGGCAGCAATACTCGTACTCTAGAAGAAAATGTGAGATAGAATACGTACAGTCCGTCACAAAAATCCGCACATAGTAGGCCGTAAGGTAGGTGTGGTCGACTGTATCTTGACTTTTGTAATCGATGAGACATGAACATAAAAATGTGGATATGCAACTGCACTATGACACTTGTGTATAGGGTCGAAATTCAACATCTTTTTCAGTTACCCTGAAACCAAGTACATATTTCAGCCTCCCTATGTGTGCGTGCGTGCGTAATCAACGGGTAAATGAGGTCAAGTGTGTGATAATTCGCAATTCATAATTTTTTTTGTCGGGTAACCATTTGGTACCTCAGAACATTAAAAAAATTAATTAGACTAGGTTAGGTTAATTAAGATGTAGTTTAGTTAGATTAATTTTTGGCTAGATTAGCTAGTATCTCACTTTTTAATGACTTATAGAAACCACACTTCGAATCCTCGTGCGTTCGAAACCTTTATCACGCCCTTCTCAGTTCGATGGCACTAAAGTTAGGTTTGGTAAATTAGTTTTTTAGATACATGGATTTAAAAAAGTTGGTACCTCGGTTATGCGGAGATACACACGTGTGTGTGATCAACCTCATAGCGTAGTGGTTTTATCCACAGCGTTAGTGTTGAAGAATTGTTAAACATTTATTTTAATCGTAATGTGGCACTTAGTGACACTGTTTCCCAGAAGTCATCAATTAAGGCGTTAATTTAAACCGATAAAGAAATAGTAAAACACAAACTGTGATAATTAAGAAAATAAAAGTTAGTGAAAGTACTGTTATTAAACATTAAAATAACAGCGACGTTTGTACAGCATATAAAGTGCCATAAAATATTGCTTGTGTAATATTTAGGTTTTTATGAGTATTTAATATGTGGAGAGAGTTTTGTATGGAAATAATGTATCACTTTCATTGGATTTTCCGTCCGGATATATATACTGTATGAGAGTATATAATATATAAAACCACCTTTAGGTTCCGTGTGTTGGTCTCTTTACGCGAAGGTCAAGCTGGTGGCCCCGCCTCTACGCCTGGCTTGTGGAGGAGCAAGTTGCTCTCTCGCGCTCTCCACCGCACATAGCCAGGTACACTCGACTCATCTGGTCCTGAGCCAGGCATCTAGTCTTCTTTTGAGGACTTCAACTTTGACCCCTGTAACGTTTCTGAGGTCCTTTGGAAGCTGGTTAAAAAGTCTTCGCCCCTCCCCCCCCCCCAACCTGACAACCAACGTATTTTCCTTCAGTGTTGAGGAGGTCCCTTGTCGGGCCCTCAATTTGGGAACACTATACAGTCTGCCATTCCTATTTTCCAGCGTTGTTTGGATGGTAATTGGGTTTATTTTGAGGTTTGGTACGAGTTTTTCGATCATTTCCCATATGTAGATTATGTTGTACCTCTCCTTCTTTCCAGGGAGTAACAGATTTAGTTTATGTAGTCTTTCCCAGTAGTTGAGTTCTTTGCAGCCATCAATCTTGGCTGTGAAATGTGTCCGTTTCATCTAGTTTATTAATTTGTTCCATTTTATATGAGGACGTCAAAACTGAGCAGTATTCAAGTTTCGGTATGATCAGTGTTCTCAGCAGGGGAATCATTACTGTCTTGTCCCTCATTTTGACCATTCTTAGTACCTGTCCCGCGACTCTCTTTGCTTTGTTTATCGCTATCTGATTTTGCGTTTCGAATTTGGCATTATCGGTCATTATTACCCCCAAGTCGATCGCTTTCGTGCCTCTCTGAATTTCCTGTCTGTCTGGAGCATGCTATGTAGTCTAAGTTCCTCATTTCTCAAGAGCTGAAATTTCTCAGTGTTAAGTGGCATAGTGTTGTCTCTGACCATTTGTATATTTTGTTCGTGTCCCTCTGCAAGTCCTCCACTTCATTTGTTGTTTACTCCACTGTCTGTTAGCATGATAATGAACAGAAATGGGGCTAGTACTGTACCTTGCGGTACTGAGCTGCGTACTTCTGATTCTGATGATGATACACCTTGAATTCTGACGACCTGTAGACGTTATTTGAGGAAGTTGTAGATCCATTTTCCCACTTTGCCTGTTATTCCCATATATTTCATTTTATGTGCTATTATACCATGATCGCATTTGTCTAAAGCTTTAGCAAAATCTGTGTATATGACATAGTTTACATTGCCTTCAAGTGGATCTAGGGTATTGTTATAGTGCTCTATAAGTTGTGATAGGTATGATCTATCCCCTCCTTTATATATAGGGACAATGTTCGCTCTTTTCAAGATGCTCAGTATTTCCCCCGTGTCTAGGGATCTTCTTCATATCAAGTATAAGTGGGTAGCTATTTCATTTTTACAGTTTTTAATCAAATAGTCGTTCCATTTGTCCGGGCCTGCAGCTGGATGTGATTTAATTTGTCCTGTAGCTCGCGCTACATCTTCTGGGGTAAAATGAAAGTCTGTTATACATTCTCCTTGCAATTTCTCTTCGAAGAATGCATCTGTCAGGTATCGCTTTGTCACTTTTTGGGGTACTGAAGACCAATTCATACTGGGCTCTCGATGTTTGATATTTCTTTTAGATCGTCTGTTAGTTCATTATTTCCTTTCCTTAAGGGCCCGATGGTAGCGCGCATTTTTGTTTTCCTTTTCGCATAGCTATAGAAGTATTTTGGATTTTCTTTTATTGCTTCTACCGCCTTTTCCTCTTCCCTCTCTGTATGGGTATGGCCGTTAATCAGGGTTTATATTGCCCTATCGATACTCTCCAGTTTTTCTTGTGCAGTATTACTTTCCTGGCATTGTCGTCTCAGCAATTAGCTAACTTTGCCGCTACTCTCTCTCGCGGAATATTCTTCTCCTTTGCCTCTCTAGCCAGTTCCTCTTTCCTTTTGGCTGTGCTTTTGGAGCATATTTTTCTAAAATTCTCAGCAGCTTTTCTTCCAAGGTTGTTAACATTTCTTCAGTTGTTTTATTTTCTAAAACTGTTCTCTACTCTATTTGGGCCATGTGTGATCTGATTTCTTCAAATTTATGGTCTTGGAGTTCAAGTTAAAGGCCCCAAATTTGCTTCGTCCTTCCATGTGTGTATTGTCTTTTAATGTCATATTTGTTGATAACGCTATTATGTTGTGGTCTGAGATAATAGTTGGGGTTATTTTTACATCAGCAATCAAGTTCGCGTTATTCGCGAATACCAGATCCAGGCAGTTATTTTTTCTGGTATTTTGTTATCTCCTGTGTCAGCATAAACTCGTTTGTGAGGGCCATCAGCATTTTCGCTTGCTCCTAGTCCTCTCTTGTGCCCCCCCCCCCCCCATATCTTGATGTATAAATATATTTCTACCCACCTTTTTGTATTTTATAAATGGGAAATTAAAATTGCGCAGAGTATTATATTAGGGGATAGAAGTTTATGGACTTTAATAGGGTTCTGATATTAATGGCATTCGAAAAATTTTCAGTTGGAGTTTGGAGGTCCATAGATGACTATCAGTACCACGTTTAGTTTCTCCATTTTCACTGCAAGCGTTTCCACGAAGCTGTTGAATTTACTTATTGCAGTCTGTTATATGCCTCTCATGTATGTAAATAGCCCAGCCACCTTTACGTCTCGCTGTTCTATCTGCTCTTTGTAAGTTGAATCCATCGATATGCAATTCTTATTGATAGTGTTCGCAGTTTCCTTGGCAATCTTTAAGATGTGTTTCTGTGAGGCATGCGATGTCCGCCCTTGTTTCGTCCATAAAACCTTTCGGGTACAAAACTTTGTTTAGCGAGTTGTTCGGTTTTATTCCTTGAATATTTGTCAGGACAATGTTTGTTCTTTGTTTTGCATTGCCCCTTGTACATTTTAAGTTCGTTGTCCTTTGGTCGCGCGTGTTTTATAGCCTTGTGACCCTGCGAGATGGATCCTTTCCCGCCTACTTGTTCTGGTAACTTCTTGCCAGGAAGCGGTCCGGCTCGGGGATTCCCAGCTGTGTTAGCTGTATGTGCTGTATACGACTTAGCAGCTGTATTGTGTCGAAGATGTTGAAAAAAATTTTGTTTGCTATTTGTATACATATTTTTTTTTTTCTCACATTCCTCCTGTTGTCATTTGAAACTTGTCCTTTGAACTTGTCGGGAGATGATGGTGGTAGCATTTTCTCCTGTACTGGCAGGTTCCACATGTCGCGTCACAGGTCTTGCAAATGTCCGGATGGTAGAATTTGCAGTTTCCACCGAATTTAGTGACCATTATTGTAGTAGTAGTAGTAGTAGTAGTAGTAGTTGTACAAGTGAGGGTGTTCGTAAATACAATGTCCTCCCCTATATCTGCAAATTCCTTTCACAAGTATTTACATATAGTTTCTTCCCCATTTTCACTTGGGGCCTTTGTTTTTGGTGGTTTCAGTTTGATTGTCTACTTGTTTTTTCCTATTGCTGCTCATGTCCTGTGTTTGAAATCTTTGGATTTGGTTTTGTGCTTCTTTTTCCTCTGTTGGTACTTCTTTTATTTCTGCTTCCCGTTTACTCGCTTTTTCTGTTTTTTTCCTGCTCATTTTTCGCAGTTTCCTCTTGTACTATCTTCGTTCCTTCTATTTTTTTCTCCGTTCGTTATTCATAAATTGCTCTTTTGCCATTTCCTCATAGTCTCCTCCTGCTTTAAAGACTGTAAACGAGTTTATTTCGATTATGCAGCTTTTACAGAAGAACTTGATTCCGTTCAATTGTTTAGCGCCTGTTATAAGAGATTTCTTCGTCGCTCCATCTCAAGCATTGAAATTCGACTAAAGACTGGCAAAGGTCGCAGCGGATTGTCTTCGATTAATCTGTTTCTTTTTTACAGTATCCACAGGGTTGTGCGAATTTATTTGACAGATATATAGTTTTTCTGCCCAGTATGACGGTTACATGTGTCGTTTGAAGTCCAAATAAAAGTGATATTGCAATAAAAATCCTGCCGTTATCCTTTTTAAGTAGTGCCAATTTTTGAGTGAATATTCAGTGTACACAGTCGTATGTTTCTTTAAGTGGTGAAATAACGGCGTATGTTGAAATAAAGCAAATAAAATCAAAGCAACTTTATCTATATATACAGCGTTTTTTCCCCGTGTGTTCTCTCTCCGAGGAAATTTAACTGCTCATTGAAAGGCTATATACACAGGGTGTCCATAAAGTCACGCATTATAGGAACATAAGCAATGTTTATTTATGTCTCCATCAAGCCAAATATGTTGAACATTCAAAGAAACCTGCTTTTTCGTTTACAAACATGTTTTGAGATTGGTGGGAATCATTTCGAACAAATAAAACAAAATAAATAAATAAATAAATGTATTTTCCTATGATGCGTGACTTTATGGACACAGGGTGTCCGAGAATTATCTGTACAATTTTTGGCTGTTATTAAAAGTCAACCATGAGGTGTAGAAATTCCAGTGTTGTCCCATTTTACAGAGAATCTCGTTAAGTTTTTTCTGATGACAAGTTTTGACAAGTTCCAGTGTGTCCGAACATTATCTGTACAATTTCATCTTTTAATAAAATTCTTGATAACACACGTAAAATTCTTAAACAAGATTATTTAGAATCTGTATTTTCAAAAGTTTCTTTTATTAAAGTAACGTTGTTACAAACATTCGATATGTGCACCATTAGTGATTCGCAAAACATCCAATCGATACTCCAAATGTTGCCATGTACGCTGCAGCATATCCACATCAATTCGCTCAATAGCAGCTGTGATTCTTGCTTTTAAATCATCAATGTCTGTCACCCGCGTTCATTTCTAAAAAACTTGTCAAAACGTGGTATCAGAAAAAACTTAATGAGATTCTCTGTAAAATGGGACAACACTGGAATTTCTACACCTCATGGTTGACTTAATAACAGCCAAAAATTGTACAGATAATTCTCGGACACCCGGTATATACATACAGGGTGGGCCGAAAGTCTGGATCCATAGGAAAATATTTATTTTAATACATAAATTACAACAAATGGTAAATACTTAAAATGAATATCAACTTTAACTTGTAAATGCGTATCCGTGATACTGTACAGTGGTTCGTACTCCAGTATAAACAACAAATTATAACAAATGCTCAAATTGGCGGCCTCTGACATCGAGACACTTAGGGATGGAATTTCTGATTTTTAATAATTCTTCGAATTGACGTTCTCGAGATGCGTGTTTCATTTGATAATCTTCTTGTTGACTTTACTGGACTATTCGTTAAAGTTTCACATACCATTGCAGAGGTATTTTCATCAGTTGCAGTTTTTGGACGACCAGAACGCCGTCGATCATGTACACTTCCTGTTTCTTTGAAACGTTTAAACAACTTGCCAACAGTCGCATGTGTTACTGGATGCTTATCAGGATGATTTCTATTGAATTCGGTAGCAACTTCTCTGGGTGTAGCGCCCTGTCCTGCGTACATGAGCACAAGTTCTACCCGGTCTTCTGTTGTTAGATTCGAAGCCATTTCTGGGCTGAAATAAAAAAAGTATTTGAGTATTTATACTGGAGTACGAACTACTGTACAGTAATCACGGATACGCATTTACGAGTTAAAGTTGATATTCATTTTAAGTGTTTACCATTTGCTGTAATTTATGTATTAAAATAAATATTTTCCTATGGATCCAGACTTTCGGCCGACCCTGTATATAATATATATAATTTTTTATTCCTTCTGCCCTGCTGGTGTTTCGATCAAAGTCTGTATAAAAACTAAGTGAAAATCTAGCAGTAAATTATCATTTGGTAAGTGCCAGTACCTGTGTGAATATGTAGTGCACGCAAAGTGATATTTTAATATATAATCCGTTGACATTTACCATAAAAGGTAAAATAAAATAAATTATTCTTACTCAATTAGTTCAATCTTGGGGAAAGAAAATTTAGGTACCCATCCCTTCCTATAGCCATCCCCCGATATCCCCCGCGGCCGCTCACGAGCACCAATTGGTGGACATGCACAACGCGTGACACACCCCCATCCCCCGGAGTAACGGAAACCCTCATCTCTATAGTCAAAATCCCCTCGCCTCACCCTATCCTTGAGCAAAATTTTCGCTCACCAATCTTTATACAATATTGTTTATAAATAGCATGGAAGTGAATAACAGATTCCTACAACTTTGCAAGGTTTGCAACAATGCAACCGATGAATCGAAGGCAATTAAATGTTCTCTCTCAATTTTTCTCTGATTTTTAACTGTCTGAATTGGAAAGATGAAGACCTCACTCTTCAGACGTGATGACAGTGTTCATGGTATTGGCAAGCCTGAACGCACTGAAGTTGCAGTGTATTAAAACAGAGACGTTGGTAGGCATTATTGCGCCCTGAGCAAGTTCCAAATTGATTCATTCATTTATTTGTTTGTTTACATTTAATATTTAACATAGAGGCAGATATTATTTTGTTACAACAAAGTGCAAAAAACCTGATATATATAAATGCATATATAGGCGGTTTATGAATGAAAAAACAATGTTTTGATGCATATTAAATTTTAATAAAATTATAACTACCAGATTGATGGGTATCTGTAGGTTTCAAACGTCACTGCTTAGAATATCTTCTAATTGGCAAATGGACGACAGCTGAATGGATACTACTGGTATGGCATTGTTATAACCGGAGCAAATGCTATTTCTAGATCAGTAACACTGATATTGTAATAAACCGTCGCTGAAAGAAATATTTTTTAGAAACAAAAAATGTTTTGTATTGAGGCAGCATCATAAATGCATAAATGTCCCCACTTCTGACTCTCTCTCTCCCTGCCAATATCGGGAACACAGACCCTGGCAGTGGGGCTGGATCTGCTACTACCCATTCGAGATGTTCTGGACTTGTCTGATTCACTTTTCTTAAACTTCTGCAACATTCGTGGCCTTTTCTCAAATTTTCCATCTGTTGAACACCACCATCTCCTCCTCTAAACCTCATCATCATTTCCTCACTGAAACTCGGGTGTCTGGAACAACTGACAGCAACCATTTTTCTGTACCCACTTACTTTCTCTCTACTCAATTTCACTCCAAAGGTGGATGTTGCGTATATGTACGCAATGACCAACTTGTTCTCGTATTCCCAAACTCGAATCTTCCGAATTCCATACCCTCTGGCTACGGCTTGCATGCCAATCTCAAACTAAATACATCTGCGCTATTTAAATACCTTCTCCTAATTCTACTGACTATCCAAAATTCTTTGACTACCTTGCTTCCAAAGTGTAATACATTCTTTCCCGCTTTTCCTTTGCTAAAATTTCCATTTTAGAAGATTTCAATGTTCACCACCACCTTTGGCTTTCTTCCTATTTCACTGACATCCCTGGTGAACTAGCTTACAACTTTTCCATCCTAAATGACCTAGAGCAGATTGTACAGCACCACTACTCGTATCCCCGATCGCCTTGGAGATAAGCTCAATATTCTAGATTTATTTCTTGCCTCTCATCATCTTCCTTACTCTGTGAAACTTTAAATTCCGTTGGGCTCCTGCGATCTGTTTCCTGTCCTATCGCTCCAATTCAACCTTTGGATCCTCCCAAGAGGAGGCTTTTGGCACTTCGGCGCCGCTGATTGGGAGACCCTTAGGCAGTACTTCTGTGATTTCCCATGGAATGATTACTGCTTCCGTGGCCGGGGCCCTTCTGAGTGTGCAGAGCGCATCACAGAGGTGATTCTCTCGGGCATGGAGGCGTACATTCCATATTCTATTCCTACTACTAATGCAAAAAAAATCTTGGTTCAACTTTACTTGTTCTAATGCTATCCGCAACAGAGAGGAGGCTCTTAGAAGGTACCGTTACCATCCAACTCCTGACTCTCACTCAGCTTATATTTCTGCCTGCAATCGTGCAGAATCTGTTCTTCGACTCGCAAAAAATTCCTTCATCCGACAAAAATGTGAAAACCTATCCAGTTCTAATTATTCTCGCTCTTTCTGGCATCTAGCTAAGAACCTCTTCAACAACTTTACTCCCTCTTCTCTCCCATTCCGACGGCACAGTTGGCGTCTCTTCTCCTGACAAAGCTGAACTCTTCGCTCAAACTTTCGCTTACAGTTCAACCCTGGACGGTTCCGGTGCTGTTCCACCATCTCCCACCCCCTCTGACTTTATTGTCTGAAATTAGAATCTCTTCTAAAGATGTTTTTTCTGCCCAAGCTGGGCTCAACTCTAGGAAGGCGTATGGTCCTGATGGTGTTCCTCCTGTTGTTCTTAAGAACTGTGTTTCCATAGCCATGTTTCCTGCAGACAGAATATCAGCATCCTCTAACAGCTTATCAATTATGATCTGGCTGTGTTTTGCTGTTATTGCCTAAACTTAGGCCTCTACAGTTATAAGATATTATCTTGAATGTTGCAATTAGGAAGATGCAGGAGTTCTGCCAGCCATCTCTACATGTTGAATTCCACTTAAACCAGGCACATAACAGTTACAGCACTAGACCCAGCTGGATTTTCCTCCACAGTACGACGCATGATGTCTCCATAATTAACCTCTCCAGCACTTGCGAGAGGGGCTGCAGGTGTTTTTCTTCCTTTCTCATAGAACCGCCGTACATATACCCGTTCCGGCCATACTGCTGGATCCATAAATACCCTTGGATCATCACAGACTGCTGTAACTTGAAAGGAACTGTACGTAGTCCATCTGGAGTCAATTTTCCTGCATGTAACCTGAAGGTTCACTTTATCTTCCACAAATGCTTGCAGCTTCTCAGCCGTAAGATCAGGTCGACATCTCGAGACGAAAATGTTTGCAGTCTTCGTTGGTACAGCCATCATACGATCTGTTTTGGCAGCCCCCTATGATACCCCGCCGTTCTCTGCCAGCCTTTCCCACAGGCTGACTCCCTCTAGCCGGTGCATGAGTGGGACCAGACCCCCTTGAGGGACCACCAGCATTAGCTACTGCAGTGGTTGCAGTTCTCGGATGGGTCGCTCGTTTCCGGCCCCTCCTTACCACCATTGTCCAAGATGCCTCTTCATCATGACCCCCGACTGCATTCCCAGCATCCCGATTCACCAAGGCCCCTTGGGGGTACCCTGTGTGAGATAGTATTGAGCTGGCGATGTAGCAGTGTCTGGATTCAGGGATCCAGGATAAGACTGAGAAGCAGAGGGCTCTGCACTCCAGGATGAGGCTGAGAGGCAGAGGGCTCTACACTCGTAGATCCAGGATGAGGCAGAGGGCTCTGCACTCATGGATCCAGGATGAGGCTCAGCGGCAGCCAAATAAATATTTGTTTTAACTAAATCATTACAATTTCAGAGACTGTAGGTCTTGATAAATTTTATTTTATTGAAGGAAAAATTTGCCGCAATATTAGTTCACATGCGTGTTTATTTTAGTTTAAAGTAGATTTAGTTAATTTTTCAGTTCTTTGTTCACACAATATGTCCATTGCCACTGTAATAGAAAAGTAATAGACTATTATCTATTACTTTGCTTTCCATTACTATTACACTTACTATTACAGCCAAGAAAATTATGATCTATTACTATTACCCTATATCTGGTGACGATACAAAGATCAGCAGAAAAATCGGCAATGCAGAAGAGGTGGAACCCCTACAGAGGGGGACAGACAGAATATACAAATGGTCAGAAGACAGCAACATGAATTTTCACACAAAAATTTCAGTTCTTGAAATATGGAAGAAATGAAGGACTAAAACACACGGCATGCTATTCCCCAGATAGACAGAAAATTCATAGAAGCACGAAAGCGAAAGATTTGAGAGTAATAATGACCGATGATGCAAAATTTGAAACACAGAATTAGACAGCGATTAACAAAGCAAAAAGAATTACAGGACAGCTACTGAGATACCTTCAAAAAACACTGAAAACACTGATCATACCGAAACTTGAATACTGCTAGTCTTGACGTTCCCATACAAAAAAGAAATTAATAAACTATAAGAGGTCCAGAGGAATTTCACAGTCAAGATTAATGGATGCAAAGAACTCGACTATTGAGAAAGACGACATAAGTTAAATCTGTGTTCGTTGGAAAGAAAGAATGATTGAAAAACAGGTTCCTAACCTCAAACTAAACCCAATTACCATCCAAACAACATTGAAAAATAGGAAAGGTAGAATGTGTAGTGTTCCCAAACTAAGGGCCTGACAAAGGACATCCTCAACACTGAAGGAAAATAGTTTGGTTGTCAGGGGGCCATAACTTTTTAATAAGCTTCAAAGGACCTCAGGTACGTCACAGGCGTCAAAATCCTAATTTGATATTACACCGCTAATCCTACATCTTAAGGGCCAAATTAAATAAATATCGTTAGGAAACTAATAATAATAGTGATTAAAGTACATTTTTTTTACAGACTTGCTTTTTACCAGAAAGTAACTCAAGTACTTGAATCATATTCTGCATGCTGAGTTGCGTACCCGCGAAGTGACTCAGATGACTCTAGTGTTATTCAAATTTCACTTTGTGGGAAGAAGGAAACCGTGATTAGAGGTGACTCGAGTACTTGAACCACTTCTAGTTTTGGCGTTCTGAATGCACTTCAGTCATTCACTTCCAAGCGTCCAGTTATTGTAATAATTGTTTTACTTTTATTAATAAAGAGGTATGTCTTTATTTACATCACTTTATGCCTACTTTATTTAATGTTTTTAAAGCTGAAATGATACTTTCTAACGGGTGTAAAATATCTTTTCATTTATATTTGTTTGCCAGTATTTAATGTAATTTAAGGATTTTATTCATTGTGGTAATTTTTCTTCGTTTATAAAGTATTTGAGCGCTTGAATACTGAAGTTAGTGAGTGAGTAAAAGAGGTAATTTAATTCCTTTGATCCGAAATGCGATACAGGCTCGGATAAGCATGAAAGTTACAGGGTTTTTTGAGCCTGTTCCAGAATGATATCAACCGTTTTAATGGTTAACTTTTTTCTCTCTGAAATTCTATAATAAAACTTTCACTCGTTTAGAATTATTTTAATCATCCGTTATTGTTACTGGTCTTTGGTACAAACTACTACTACTACTACTACTACTACTACTACTACTACTACTAAATAATAATAATAATAATAATAATACTACTTAACCGAATTGATGTACAGTTTCGGAAAGTAAGTTAGCCTTGAAACATAACATTTCTAAAAAAAACGTTCTAAAAACGAATGAAATATCTAAAGAAAACAATATTAACAATTGGTAATTTTTTTATGCTTTTTAGGAATTTTCTGTGAATATTTTCCCAAAACTGGTTCTGGAATAGTCCTGTTTTATAGATAAAAAAGAAAGAAAAATATTCAATTGTTATCGATTTTAATAAATATTTTCCGTGTTTTAGTAATGCCAATGTATGTAATGCCAATGTATGTGCAGTATAAACCACCAACGAAAAAGGAAAAACTATCAACCTAGCGCTTTCGTGTGGTGGTTTTTAGTGCACATATCATTTCACGCGCTTAAGTGATTACTATTTTGCATATCCATCCATCTATAGGAAATCAGCAATGCGGAAACCTCTGCATTTCGGACTCAATAGCAAACTTGCGCGTAAATGTATTAATTGTATATTAATCTCCGTAAATTAGTTTTGTAATTATCGAGTATTTGGTGATTAATTGCAGAAGTGCCGTAGAAGGTGTAGAAGTACTTCGATAGGAAAGACGTTTAAAAGGTAAGTTCTTTATAATTACCATATGTTTCGTGTCATGATACTGTAATATCTTTTTACAGTTTAAATTTCTTTTTAGTGTAGAGTTCGATTTTCATGGGTATGATCTGTAATACGATTTGAACAGTTTTGGAGTGATTTTTGGACATACACTGGTTTAATCCACGTTTAAATTGTGTGGCTAAATTTGATTGCATTTAGACATTTAATATACAGTATTCCTTTAATAATTCATTGCGCGGAATTTTCACTACCAAAGACAAACTTGCACACGAATTAGCCATTAGTGTGTGGTGCCGAAAGCGCGCTTACACACACACACACACACACACACACACACACGAGAGAGGGGGAGGAGGAGGGAGAGCAGGCTTATATATAAAAATGTTTGTGTAAATCCCATCTCACTCTTCCATGGTTGGAGCTTTAGTTAACAATTTTTACAGATTGTAGAATATTATTATTTGGACCATATAACATATGCTTCATTGAAATAATTTACATATAAATACGCCATTTAATATAACGCCTTGTATCCATCCGAAAAAAAAAAAAAAAAAAAAAATCTTTTGCAAGATTCATAACTGTCAACCGCATAAAGCAGCGAGATTAATAACAATCTAAGCCTTCTTTTATAGATTTCATCTTTTTTTTTTTTTTAAAGTTGGGAAAGGCTTCTCTCATCACCGTTGAAATATGAAATGTTTGTAAAGTGGACGAAATTTCTTGAAAGGAGTTATTAGACCTAACTCAACCTGAATTATAGGTGTAGGCCTTTTATTTTTAGATACAAACGCGCTTGCGGCTATGCGAGACGTATTTTATATATATACACAGCATATATGAAATGAAGAATCATCGCACGGAACACCTGAAACGTTGAAAAGAAAGGTACGAGGGTTGTTCAAAAATAAGTTTACGAGGTTAATTATCGGTGCATTATGCATAGTACAATAATGTTGTTGTTAGTATAATATTTTGTTAGGCATGAGTGGCAACATCCGTGGTCACCACGAACCAAAAAGTTCAAGATTGCACCATTAACTGGTAAGGTGATGGTAACGATTTTTTGAGATTATCAAGGCGTTTTGCACGTTGAATTCATTGAAGAAGGGACAACAATAAATGCCACTTCTTATTGTGAAACTTTACAGCGACTCCGCACGGCTATCAGAAGAAAACGTCCCGGGTTGCTTACTGCAGGTGTGGTGTTCTTGCATGACAGTGCACGTCCTCACACTGCAAATCAAATACGCCAACTTTTGGAACCGTTCCAGTGGGAAGTCATGGATCCATTCCCCCCCCCCCTCCCGTAGTCCTGACCTTGCACCAAGTATCTTTCATTTGTTTTCAGCCGTAAAGATTCATAACCTCGGAGGTAAACAATTTCAAAACGATCCTGATGCAGAAGCGGCCGTACGAAACTGGTTAAAAACTGAGGACCCTACATTTTACTCGACCGGCCTTGGAAAGCTTGTCCACGCTACGACAAATGTTTGAATCTGTTTGGTGATTATTACGCCTTGTAAACTTACTTTTGGAACAACCCTCGTATATACCGGGTTGCCCAGAAAAAAAGTAAGCTATTGCTTTCATCAACTATTATATTTACTATTGTCAAAATTTTCTTGCTTTTATATGTAGCACTTCTACATGTCTCTATAATATTTGTTTTTAATATATACTCTCTATCTTTGTTGCAGATTTTTCAAAAATATTTAATTACATATCAAAAATGCCTTCATATAGTCAAGATGATCTCATATTGATAAAACAATTACGTATTGAGAAACACTATGGTGCCAGAAAAATTATATCAATGTTTCAAAATAAACCATGGACTCGTTCTGATGTAGAAAAAAATATTCGCAAAAATGATAGAACTGGATGTGTTGCTAGAACCAAAGGTGGTGGAAGAAAAGTTCGCACTGATGAAAATATTGCAATGGTTGAGGAAATGGTTCTAAGTCAGGGAAAAAAAGCCTGGAACGCATATGACACCAAATGAAATTGCAGCAGAAACCGGAATTTCAAGAAGTTCCATACAACGAATTGTCAAAGATGATCTTTAATTGGCAGTTTATAAACGCTATCCAGTGCAGATCTTGAGTGAAGTCAATAAGATGAACAGAATGGAAGCATGTCAAGCTTTTCTTGAAAGATTTCCCAGTGTCAGTAGAATCTAGTTTAGTGATGAAAAATCATTTTCAATTCGATCACCTATCACCACTCAAAACAATCGAGTGTATTTATTCTACAGCAAGAACCAAGAGAGAAGTAACACCGGAAAGGCTTTTAATTCAACGGTTTAACTTTTCTAAAAAACTCCTGCTGTCTCAAAACTGGTAAAAGTGATGTTTTTGTTGAAAGCGGTGGTAAAATGAATGCTATTTATTATTGCAACAGTATATTAGCGAAACATCTACCAAAAATTCGCGAAGTTTCTGCAAATCGATATACATTTTAGCAAGATGGTGCAACGAGTCATACTGCTCACCTTACAATTAAATATTTAAAAAAAACTTCCTGACTACATAAATCCTAAAGATTGGCCTGGCAATAGCCCAGATTTGTCTCCTCTTGATTATGCAATATGGGGTGAAATGAATGAAGAAAAGAGTGTTAGGAATACTAATTTCGCTAACATTGATCAATTAAAAGAAAAGATTGTGGAAGAATGAAATTCGCTACCACAAAATTTCATAAACAGGGCAATTGATAACTGGCGCCATCGTTTGGAGCTTTGTGTCCAACAAGGTGGTGGATATTTTAAGTATTTGATGTCATAATATAGACAATGAACAGGAGTATTTATTAACATGTATTATTTATTTTGTATTTCTTTCTATAAAACTGAAATAAAATCTTAAAAGCAATAGCTTACTTTTTTCTGGGTAACCTGGTATATATATATACAGGGTGCTCTAAAATTACCTAGTAAAAATATATCTTAATATCTTGTTAATCTTGCAGTATTTCAATAAAAATTATGCAATATTTAACAATTTTATTTTAAATACAGTAACTAAGAAAAGCAACAATAATCGTTCATTTTAGATGTTCAAAGTGTCTTCCTTCAACTTGAACACACTGTTTACAACGTCCGACTACTGATCGACAGACACACAAAAGTTTACTAGGTAATTTTACAACACCCTGAGTATATATATATATATATAATATATATTATATATTATATATATATATATTATATAATATATATATATACAGGGTGAGTCAAAAGTAGCGCCCGATTTCTGTTTTTTCGGCTGTCAGATTTTTTCTGGGAAGTCATGTTGTTAATAATTGTCTTGCAGATTATTAATTTTCTTAGTTTATTTTTTTTGTTTTTGTTTTGCAGGTTATTGCTGAGAGTTTGGAAAGTTACTGAATTTGCACCAAATTGAACCATGAATTACCTTTCAATGAATCAACGCATTGCGGCCGTGAAACATTACTACAAATGTAATGAACAACCAACGATGGCGGCACGCCGTTTGGCACAGGAATTCGATATTAACCCACCCCAGGGAAGAAACATACGATTGATTGTCGAGAAATTTGAAGCAACAGGGTCGGTAGCCACTGCAAAGAAATCCGGTCGTCCGAAAACGGCAACGAATGTAGCTGAGGCTGAAGAAGCCATCAGGAGACTGGAACAAAGTCCGCAAAAGTCAACTCGCCGTTTATCTGCAGAGTTGGAAGTGAGCCAATCAAGTGTTATCCGTATCCTTCACCAGAAAAAATGGAAACCTTACATTCCACGCTTACTGCATGCCCTTCATGATGGAGATGACGACCGCCGTCTTCAATTTTGCGAAGAGTTCTTAGCTAAACTTGACGAAGAGGACACAATGCTAGACAACATCTGGTGGTCAGATGAGGCATGTTTTAAGCTTAACGGCACAATTAACAGACACAATTGTGTCTACTGGGCTGCGGAGAACCCAAGAGTGACAGTTGAGAAGGAGGTAAATTTACCTGGCGTGACAGTTTGGGCAGCCATATCTCCATTAGGGATAATTGGACCCTTTTTCTTTGAGGGATCTGTCACTGCAGAAATTTACCTGGATATGCTGCAAACCTTCTTTTGGCCCAGGGTACAAGATCAGGACTGTTATTTCCAGCAAGATGGAGCTCCACCTCATTATGGACGTCATGTTCGTCAGTGGCTTGATGAAAACTTTCCCGGAAAATGGATCGGCCGCCGCGGTCCGATCGAGTGGCCGGCACGCTCCCCAGACCTTACACCTCCAGATTTCTTTCTTTGGGGGCTCATGAAAGACCTTGTTTATCGTGAAAAGCCTCGTACCATTCAGGAATTGAAGGCTCAAATCACTGCAAAGTTTGAGGAAATTGATATCGAACTCTGCAGGCGTGTGTGCCACTCTGTGCCTGCTCGGCTGCAATTGTGCATCGATCACGAGGGAGGGCACTTTGAAAATTGCAAGTAAAACAGCTTGGTACAGTTCCGTAATAATTTTCCCCCGAATAAATGGTTAGATAAACATGTCATTCATTTATTTCTACCTTCTTGTACACTGTAATACAAATGGCAAACAAACAATCAACTGACAGAAATCGGGCGCTACTTTTGACTCACCCTATATATATATATACACGCGCCTCGGTGTCATAGTGGTTGGTTCTATTCACGTTGACGGCAGGCAACGTGCAGCAAACCCAGCTGTTCAGTCTTCCACACAATAAAAATTGGTTGGCAGATAAATGTGTACCCTGGGTAGCCTAGTGATTAAGACGCTGGGCTGGTGATCGTGAGATCGAGTCCGGGTGATGACTTCCAAATTTCTGACCAACCGCGTTGGGTCGTGGTTCAGATTCCACGTTGAGTTGTAGGTCTAAGGTGGAGCAACAAATTTGATCTTCGTTAGAATGAACAATTTGGGCGGAAGCGAAACCAAGGTTATATATATATATATATATATATATATTATATATATATATATATCAGGGTGTTCCGAAGTTACCAATACACTTAACTGTTTTAACCATCCAGTTTATATTCGTATAAGTTGTGGTCCCCTTGCACATAAAACTGTAGAGTTAATTAGATCCTTACCTCTGATTTTTCGCCCTTTATTTTAACGCTCCGGTGTAATTGACACCTGAAGTTAATTAGTTTTCACCTGCCTTAATTATAAATATAATTATTTTTCCTATTTTATATGAATTTTTTTTTTACTAATATCAGAAGTATTTTCCGTGCATGCGTTATGTGCGCGCGCGCAACTGATTGATTTTTCACTATTGCATATATTAAAAGTAACTAATTAATTGTTACATTTATGGCTAATAAATATAATAAAAATATAATAGTAAAGGACTCGTGTAATTGATTAATTTGTAGTTATTTTAGTGCTTAGGTATGCTGTTGTTGTTGTTACCATTCATTGTAATTAAAAACCATGTCTCGGTTACGTTGTTAATTAAAAGTAACTTCGTTTGATCGTGTTTTTTAAATCCGAATTCGTGTAGAAACTCGATTAGAGGCTTTTTTTTTTTTTTAAACATATTATATTGATCGAATTTGCATAACAGTCGAAAGCTGTACATATACAATTCCGGACCCCAAACATTAGAGTACCGTATTAACTACGCTCATGACTTTGATGTGATACCTTTGTTATATACATTTATGAGGATCTGCGACGTCATTATTGTAAAAAGTTACCCGTGTGCCAGATTTGAAAAAAAAAATTAAAATATAGCAAGAAGCCTATTAAATGGTGAAAAGTTAATGCATAACATACCAAATCATTTGAATAACTTGTCGGCTCGTGCAACATCTGCGCGTGTTGATACTCATGAAATTGAGCCAGCTAATTCTCCCATTCTTAATCCGATAGAAAATCTTTGGAATATTGCTAACCAGAAGGTCCAAAAGCGTAAACCAGGAACGCTTAGTGAAGAGGTGTTTGAAGACAACCTGGCAATCGATAACTACAGAAGTATGCGAGAGGGTTGTTGACTCGATGCCACGTCGATTGGAGGCCGTAATGAGGGCTAAGGATGGACCAACTAAATACGAGTACTAAGACGCAGAGTTAAAAGGTCTCTGATAAAAGTTTAATAGATTGGCAGTACTCAATAAACATATTGAATTTATTCTATTTTTTGTAACACCTGACAAGATATTCTAATATTTTCGTATATGTCTGCTCATTAAATTTTCACTATTTAATAAGGTTTTTACTGTATTTTAATTTTTTTCAAAACTGGAACACACGCGTCTTTTTATAATAATGACGTCACGGATACTCTGTATTCCTACAAAGTTGCGTATTGTATTCCTACAACAATATGAAGTTCAACAAAGAAAAATTCCAACTTCTAAGATACGGTAATAACAAGGAGCTACAGAATAAAGGGTACAAAACTCTACAAGCCAAACGGATAACACTAAATCCATAAGTCAGGGATCTTGGAGTAATAATGTCGTCGGATGCAGAATTCAGAACACTATCACATGAAAATTGCGAGGCTAGAAAAATAATGGGAATCATCTGGAGGAGCTTCCGCAGCAGAAAAGCGAACATCATACTCAAATTATGGAAGAGTCTAGTCCTATCGATAATTGAGTATTGCTTAGTACTCTCAAAACCCATGCAGAAAAAGAGACATTGCGAACATTGAACTACACAAAGGACTTTTACGTCTGAGTTATAGGAAACGAAAGGTGAAGGTCGACTACACACTCCCTGAAACTACACTCTGGAAAGAGTACGCGAGTGACTGGTACACAATCATATACGAGTACATGGGGAAAATTCTTGAGGGCTTTGTCCCTAAATTTAGAAATGAAATAAACAAACTGGAATGAGAGAAAAGGCAGATTTTGTAGCCCCAACTGCGGTGGGACGGGGTGCCATGAAAGCGAAAATGGAAAAATCCCTCAGAATACGAGACCCAAAGCTTTTTAATGCCCTACCTAAAGAAGTGAGGAACCTCTAGCACACCGACCTGAATAACTTCAAGAACCAGCTGGACATGTTCCTGTGCAAAGTCCTTGACCAGCCATGCGTGGCTGGCTACGAGGGCAGGAGGCGATCAGACAGCAATTCCCTCCTTCACCAAATCCCGCACATGAGGCGGGATGCTGCAGAGGGGTCGACCGCAGGTCTATCCTGAACTGTCGTTCAAACTCGCACAAAGTAAAGTCATGAGCACATTTGAGATAGTATTCTATTGTTTTGGTCCGGAGTTTTATGCAGTTCATATACATGTAATTTCATTGATTAAAGTTATATAGATATATATATAAAGGTCATCCCATAAGTAATGTCGTTTTTTACGATATATTAAGTTTAAACTAGTCCTACTCGGTTTAAGCATAAATTTTCCGAAGGTTATATCTAAGAGGAGATCTATCGTGTTTCGCTACATACTTTACAGACCTTGACCAGTGAAGACGTGTTTTGCTTTGTGAACCCCTCATAAACATGGCGGTATCAGAAGAGCATACCAGGCATATAATGCTTTACGAGTTCAAAAAAGGGAATAGTGCTACTGAAGCAACGCGAAACATTCAGGACGTTTACGGCAATGATATTCTGCATGTGAGGAAATGTCAAAGATGTTTCAAAAGTTTAGGAATGGTGACTGCTGTTTCACAGATGCAGCACGCTCTGGACGCCCTGCTGAGTTTGATTATGACCTGCTGTTAGCCGCACTTGAAGAAGACTGTTCAACAACTGTCGAAGAATTGGCCCAGAAACTCAATTCATCCCCGTCCACCATCCATCGACATTTGCAACAACTCGGGAAAGTGCCTAAGTTAGGAAAATGGGTGCCACATGAATTGTCGGTCGACAATCTGAGGGTGCGGGTAAACATTAGCACAGCTCTTCATTCCCGTGAACTCCAAGATCCGTTTTTGCACCGTTTAGTGACTGGTGATGAAAAGTGGATACTGTACCAGAATGTTAAGCGCCGTCAACAATGGGTTTGTGCCGGAGAACCAGCAACACCACAGCCAAAACCAAATCTTCACCCTCGGAAGGTGTTGCTTAGTGTTTGGTGGGATAAAGGTGGTGTAATACACTTTGAAACCTTACCACACAACCAAACAATCACCGCTCAAGTCTGTCAACAACTGGATCGATTGAACACTGCACTAAAAGAAAAGAGACCACCTTTGGTTAATCTGAAAGGAATCGTGTTCCACCACGACAACGCACGTCCTCATACCGCTCGGATCACTTCCGCAAAAATTGAGGAGCTTGGGTGGGAAAAACTTCAACATCCTCCATATTCTCCAGAACTTGCGCCTTCAGATTATCATCTCTTCAGGAGTCTGCAAAACTATCTTTACGAGAAACCGTATACTTCTTTAGATGACCTGCATACCAGTCTTTGTATGTGTTTTGCCTCAAAACCGCCGAGTGTCATTGATTCCGATGGAAAATATATACATTAAAAAGTTTCAGTTGAGTTTTTTTTGTCCTTCAAATTCCGATCTGAAAAACGACATTACTTATGGGATGACCTGATATATATATATATATATATATATATATATATTGATGAATAAAACCACGAAGGAAAGGAAACACAAAATGGTGCTCAAGCGCTTTCGTCTAATGACATCCTCAGGAACACTGAAGTACATAAAAAGGTTAAGCCTATATATAGGTTACAGAAAGAAAAAAATAAAAAATAAATAACATACATACACACACACACATATATATATATATACATACATATCTATATATACAAATACATACATACATACTACATATATATACAATAAACAGAGAAGTAAAATAAAAAATTAAAAATTAAAACCTTAAAGGATTACCAGTGAGGCGTACAGATTTGTAAGGAAAAATATCGATTTTAGCACAAGATCAAATGGATTATAAAAATACAAATTTATACTGGAACTCTGCCCGGGTTTTAACACACTGCTGCCTATGGTCAGGCTTCGATATATATAAAAAAAATAAAATGCAAATTAAAAGTTAATAAAGTAGAAGACAAGTTTACCAAAGATTTAATGTTTTACCCTTCTTATCTAAATCTGTTTTAAAGGAATTCAAAATAACAGGATCGAGTTGAAAAAGACCTTTGCTTATGTTGAAGTTATTTGAAAGTTGGATAATGGCAGACTCAAGAATATTTCTATTAACAATGTTGCTTGAATGGAATAAAACTGAAGCATTATTCCAATCAATACAGTGGGCTAACTCTGACAAATGGACAAAAAGGGCACTGGACAACTGTCCTGTTCTAACGGAATATTGATGCTGTTTTGTACGTGTGCAAATCCTTTCCCGTCTGACCTATGTAAAAGGAATCACATTGTTTACAACCAATTTTATAGATAATGCCTGAATTATTGGTAGGGCTATTTTTTACTATGATATTTTTCACAATATTGTTATATGAAAATACTACATTAATATCCAAAAGTTTAAGTACATTAGCAATGCAATGTACTTAGTACTTCCATTTTTCCCGGGCTTTTTAGGCATTGCTAATGTACTTAAACTTTTGGATATTAATGTAGTATTTTCATATAACAATATTGTGAAAAATATCATAGTAAAAAATAGCCCTACCAATAATTCAGGCATTATCTATAAAATTGGTTGTAAACAATGTGATTCCTTTTACATAGGTCAGACGGGAAAGGATTTGCACACACGTATAAAACACCATCAATATTCCGTTAGAACAGGACAGTTGTCCAGTGCCCTTTTTGTCCATTTGTCAGAGTTAGCCCACTGTATTGATTGGAATAATGCTTGTTTTATTCCATTCAAGCAACATTGTTAATAGAAATATTCTTGAGTCTGCCATTATCCAACTTTCAAATAACTTCAACATAAGCAAAGGTCTTTTTCAACTCGATCCTGTTATTTTGAATTCCTTTAAAACAGATTTAGATAAGAAGGGTAAAACATTAAATCTTTGGTAAACTTGTCTTCTACTTTATTAACTTTTAATTGCATTTTATTTTTTTTATATATCGAAACCTGACCATAGGCAGCAGTGTGTTAAAACCCGGGCAGAGTTCCAGTATAAATTTGTATTTTTATAATCCATTTGATCTTGTGCTAAAAATCGATATCTTTCCTTACAAATCTGTACGCATCACTGGTAATCCTATAAGGTTTTAATTTTTAATTTTTAATTTTTACTTCTCTGTTTATTGTATATATGTATGTATGTATTTGTATATATAGATATGTATGTATATATATATATATAATGTATATGTGTGTGTGTATGTATGTATTATTTATTTTTTCTTTTTTCTTTCTAACCTATATATAGGCTTAACCTTTTTATGTACTTCAGTGTTCCTGAGGATGTCATTAGACGAAAGCGCTTGAGCACCATTTTGTGTTTCCTTTCCTTCGTGGTTTTATTCATCATAAATATTTTTCACGTGTTACTTTCGTGAAATAATTTTCATATATATATATAATATACTGTACTTGTCATTGAAAATTTTCAATTTATATTATACATATCTACATTTAACATGATATACATTCCAACTTTTTGCCGAAATTAAAATTGAAATGTATTTGCTTAAAATTTTACTGTTTTGTCCGTTTGCGCGCGCGCGCGCACCAAAATTTCCTTATTTCTAAATAAATGTTCAGATATAAATACGAAAGTAATCTAGACACAAAGACAAACGCAATAGGCCCGTAAAACATAGTAGTTTATTAACCTAAATTAAACATGTAGAATGTAATCGCCATTTTTTCTAACACAATATTCAACCTTAGACAAATGTTTGACATAATTTTTGGAAATATCTCGGATGAGATGATGATGATTACCTCAGACTAAATTTAGGTCTTCAAGTGTTCTTGGGCTTGGAAGAATATATCCTGCCTTTCATTAACCCCACAAAAAAAGAAGTCATAGGGTGAGGTCAGGCGAGTACGGGGGCCATTCCACTGGTTCATGAAGCGAGGTAGGTCGCCCGGAAAAATGCTTTCCCAAACAGTTTTGAGTTTCACAAGCAGTGTTTGGAGGTGCTCTATCCTGCTGATGACGAAAGATTTATTTTTCATTCTCTGGCCTCAGTCGGATATAGTTTGTTGGTAGTGGTATTGTCTTCCTAATTTCATAATTAAGTAGTGAAAGATTAGAAATGTACAGTATAGGTGTATGCGGAATAAAACCCCAATTTTTTACCTCTAAAGAAATCCCAATAATAAAGTATATATTAATTATAAAATAACGGGCAAATAAAAATAAGAAAATTTTAGGGGTGGGGGCCACCTTATATATATATATATAATATTATATATGTATATATACTTTTTTTTTAATTGGGGTGTTTAACTTCCTCAACATATAAGGTCATATGACGGAGGCTTTCATGTATTCAGAAGTACACCTACCTCGTTCTGAATAAACGAAAGGCCTTGGAATAATTTTTTTTTTCCTTGTGGGTTTGCATCATTCATTCATTCATTCATTCATTTATTCATTTCACATGTTTGTGAAATTCATCCCATATATATTATATATATATATATATATAAATAATATGAGATTGAACTCAGAATGGTCCCCTGAGGTTCTTTCATGATACACAGAGACCGTGCGTGGAACAAGGAACTCTTCTGGGAAAATTAAATCCACCACGGTCCGAATAAGTAATGGTAAATGACAAACACTATAGATTTTTCTTTTTCATGATGTTAGCCCGACGTGGGCAACGGGTCACTCGCAAAGAGGGCCCAAAAATGTAGCTTCCCTCACCAGCTATTTGCAAAGCAGATAGGATCCAGCTTTGGGACAGGATCTAGGATTGACAGATCTGTTGACAGTCCAGGCGAGGGCCATAAAGTTCATCCCTTCCGTTAGGCATATGGGCTACAGTCGACGCTTACGCGCCCTGAATTTATTTTCGCCTGAAACTCTGAGGCTGCGCGGTCAACTCATCGAGGTTTTCAATCTCTTACGCGGGTTTAACAATGTAGATTTTAGAAGCATGTTTAGTTTAAATGATAACCCAACTCGCAACAATGGTCGGAAGTTGGATTTGAAACGGTTTAGGACTAGTGTGTGTAGGAATTACTTTACCTATAAGATCTGTGACACGTGGAACAGGCTACCTTCAGAAGGTGTGAACAGTTCCTCTGTGGATCTGTTCAAGAAAGGGTTAGACCGAATCTAGCACACTATTTGAGGGTGTATGAATTTTTCCTTGGCACCCGTTGCCATTGGTACCTCCTCGGTATGGGCCGCAAGGCCTTTTGAGGTACTAATTTTCCTTGTATATATATATATATATATATCTCTCTCTCTCTCTCTCTCTCTCTCTCTCTCTCTCTCTCTCTCTCTCTCTCTCTCTCTCTCTCTCTCTCTCTCTCTCTCTCTCTCTCTCTCTCTCTCTCTCTTTAAGAGAGGGGATCACGAAAGTCCAGGGAACTATCGTCCTATTAGTCTCACTTCAGTTGTAGGTAAATTATTAGAAAGGATAATAGCTGATAGAATCGTTGACCATTGGATTCCTACAAGCTGCTTGGGGACTCCCAACATGGGTTTAGACGGCATAGGTCGTGTCTCACCAAACTTGCTCGAGTTTTTCCACGTCATGTTGAGTGAGTACGATAAGAGTAGGGCGATTGATATACTTTATCTCGACTTTCAGAAAGCCTTTGATAAGGTACCTCACCGCCGGCTAATGGCGAAAGTGCGCGCGCTGGTATCGGTGGGGAAATAGGTAGGTGGATTGAAAACTGGCTAAGGAATAGGCGGCAGAGGGTGGTAATTTAAAGGGGCTAGTTCGGGTTGGGCCTCGGTCACTAGTGGGTTCCTCAGGTTCCGTTTTGGGGCCACTGTTGTTTACCATTTACATAAATGATATCGACGGTGGCATCGTCAGTCGGATCGCCAAATTCGCTGATGACACCAAGCTTGGGGCCAATGTTGGGACGCCCGAAGCGATCGAGGAACTGCGTGCGGACCTAGGTAGGATAGGAGAGTGGTCCGAAAAATGGCAAATGCCGTTTAACTTGGGTAAATGCAAAGTGATGCACATTGGCTACGCCATCCCAAGTCGGACTACTCGATGTTGGGCAGTAATATCGAGGTGACTGATTTAGAAAAGGACTTGGGTGCTAATTAGCAGCGACCTTAAGTTTACGAAACAGTGTGTAGAGATGGAAAAGAAAGCCCAGAAACTATTGGGTTATATCAGGAGGCAATTTCAGTTTCGGAACAAGGAGATTGTGCTCTCACTGTACAATTCCCTTGTTCGGCCGTACCTGGAGTATGCTGTGCAGTTCTGGTCGCCCACCCTCAGGAAAGATATTGAGAGGCTGGAGCGAGTGCAGGCGAGGGCCACAAAGTTGATCCCTTCCGTTAGGCATATGGGCTACAATCGACGGTTACGCGCCCTGAACTTGTTTTCGCTTGAAACTCGGAGGCTGCGCGGTCAACTGATCGAGGTTTTCAAGCTCTTACGAGGGTTCAACGATGTCGATTTTAGAAGTATGTTTAGTTTAAATGATAAACCCAACTCGCAACAATGGTTGGAAGTTGGATTTGAAACGGTTTAGGACTAGTGTGTGTGGGAATTACGTTACGTATAAGATCTGTGACACATGGAACAGGTTACCTTCGGAAGTTGTGAACAGTTCCTCTGTGGATCAGTTCAAGAAAAGGTTAGACGAAATCTTGCACACTATTTGAGTGTGTAAAGACATTTAGGACCTCAGTCTGCGGAAATTTCTTTTCCTGTAAATAGTTGATATCTGGAACCAACTTCCCTCAGAGGATGTTTCCAGTCAAAGTGTAAATCTGTTTAAAAATAGGCTAGACAAAGTACAGAACACACTCATAGTTTAAGATTAAAACCTCAGAAAACTCTGCAGGAGTTCGCTTGCTCGGTGTCTCTGTGAGCAAGCTAAATATAGAGCTATTTATATATTCTCCACTTTCCTGTAAAATTTCCTTGGCTACTTTTCCAGGGTCAAGGTATTTTCTTCAACCTTTTTCCATACCTGCCTGGCAGGGAGGGAGCGGAGGGTGGGGAGAGAACCTTCTACTTTTCTATCCAGTTTTCTACTACTGCTAGCATAGTTTGAAAGACAAAATTTTCCCTGGCACCCGTTGCCATTGGTACCTCCTCGGTATGGGCCGCAAGGCCTTTTGAGGTACTTCTTTTCCTTGTAACTCCTTGTAACTCTCTCTCTCTCTCTCTCTCTCTCTCTCTCTCTCTCTCTCTCTCTCTCTCTCCTCTCTCCTCTCTCTCTCTCTCTCTCTCTCTCTCTCTCTCTCTCTCTCTCTCTCTCTCTCTCTCTCAGATTAGACTTCATCGGAGGCGGACGTGCTGTGTGGTCTCTCCAGTATCTTTTTTAATAGTGACTAAGTTTGATTGTATATTTGTTAGATAAGTATAATATTTATTTACTTTATTATTGAGATTAGGGCAAGCACTATTGCTTAATAATTAGACAATTTATTAGTAATTATAATTAAATTACTCCTTTTCCGGTTAACGAACATAATTCCATATTGTTTAAATTCTGTTTTTTTTTCGGCTGAATTTCTCTGGGAAAGTTAAAATAAAATAAGTTTGCATTGTTTTAGACGGTAGTTACAGATTGCATTTTCAGACGAGTTACATAGTAAGATTTGTATGTTCGAGTCTATTTCCGTTTCCGGTCTTACACGTGCTCTCGCAGGTTCATTTCCGGTCTGTAACACGTGCTCTCGCAGGTCCATCTCCCGCATTCACTACTTCTCTCCCACGATCCGTTGTATAAATTAAAATAACATATTATATTATTTAAAGTAACATCATTCTGCATTGTTATAAACGGCTCCCTACAGATCCCATTCAGTTCCGTATTCAATTCCATTTCCGGTCTGAAACACGTGCCACTCGTCTGCGCGTGTTTATTTCGTATTTCGGCATTCACCAATCCTCCCTCACTAACCGATATACTAATTAAAATAGCATTTATTATTATTTAAATTAATATCAGACTGCATTGTTACTAACGGCAACCCACGGGTTCCATTTAATTCTGTATTCAACTCAGTTTCCGGTCTGTAACACGTGTTTACTTCAGAACTCACCATTACCCCTCTCACCATTCGTTATATTAATTAAAGTAGCATATTGTATTATTTAAAAGTAACGTATCGTATTAGTTAAAAGGAACATATTGTATTATTTAAATTAACGTATCGTAATAAAAAAAAAAAATAAATAAATAAATAAAAATAAAATAAAATAAAAATATGACAGGGCCAGCTAAATTGAAAGCAGAATGCTTTAAATGTAAAGTTAATCATTGGTGCGTTGACTTCCCCGAAGGTAGTATCAGCGATATCACATCCCTTAGTATATGTTTGTTTTGTAAACTTAGAGACAACCACGAAAAGGAAGTGAAAGAGCTAAAGGAATTAGTAAAAAAGCTTGAAGCTAGGCTCGTAGCACTGGAAATCCATCCCAGTAGACAAGATCAAACTAAAAACAAACAAGCAGATTTAAATTGTAAAATTAAGCATCTAGAGCAAAGCGTGGCACGCTTGGAAACACGGTGATTATTCCGGAAAATGGAACGGAGGACCAAGAATTCAAATTGGTCAAAAATAAGACCCTCCAAACCAAAACCAAAATAAGGATTTGGAACCCGTTACCATCAAAATAAGTTTCACTTACTTGCTGATGAGGAGGATGAATCCTTTTTAATTGGGGATTCTATGGTAAGGAATCAAGGGACTTTTTCGGAGCAAGACGGGCGACCAAGAGAAAGCTCCGATGTTTTCCGGGTGCCACAAGCCAGCTAATTAATAGGGAATTAGGCAAAATTAATATAAAAAAAATAAGAGTTGCCCTATCATTGTCCATGTTGGTGGCAATGACGTTTTATATGGGAGGGACAGGAGGGCAGACAGAGCCCATTATTAAAGAATTTAAGAACCTAACTGACAAGGTTAGGGATAGGACAGACATGGGTATGGTCGTAGGAATCTCCCTCGAATGCGTGCTAGTGACTATACTCTAAGTAAAGCCATTAGCATAAATAAAAGAGTTAAACGCATGTGTGATGAAAAAGGCCTAAAGTTGTCGATTTTTTGGCCTACATTCCACGGAAATGGGGAATACTATGGTTCGGACGGGATACATTTAACCAGAAGGGGAAAAAGAAGTATGGTGATTTACTGAACATTAATTTGTATAATCTTTTTAAACTAAGACCCCCCAAACCAGCAATTGATCCTGCTCCCCAAACGGTTAAACCTACTCCCCCAGCAGTTAGCCCCCCTCCCCCAGCAGTTAGCCCCCCTCCCCCAGCAGTTAGCCCCCCTCCCCCAGCAGTTAGCCCCCCTCCCCCAGCAGTTAGTCCCCCTCCCCCAGCAGTAGTCCCCCTCCCCCAGCAGATAGTCCCCCTCCCCCAGCAGATAGTCCCCCTCCCCCAGCAGATAGTCCCCCTCCCCCAGCAGATAGTCCCCCTCCCCCAGCAGATAGTCCCCCTCCCCCAGCAGCTAGTCCCCCTCCCCCAGCATAGTCCCCCTCCCCCAGCAGGTAGTCCCCCTCCAACAGCAATAGTGAGGGGCTCTTCGACTCCCGACAGCCCTGGCTGTTCGGGAAACGGGTCGTGCTAGGGGGCGGTCAGAATAGGGAAGGCTCCCTCCGTGCAATGCTTTTTAATGCTAGGTCAATTAGGAACAAGTTTCGCGAGCTACGGGCGCTCTTAGCATCAGAATACCAGGATATCGTTGCTATCACCGAGTCCTGGATTCATATTGATCGTAGGGACTACGTTGGGGAGTTCGAAATTCCCGGGTATAGAATGTTTCGCAAAGACCGCACCCGTGGGGAGGGGGGTGGGGTACTAATATACGTGAGGGACAAGTTGAGTCCGGTTGACTGCCAGTTCCGGTCGGAACGGGAGCTGCTTGGCGTCGATCTGAACGTGGGAGGGACGAACTATAGGTTAATCTTGGTGTACAGACCTCCGCATCTCCTCCTCGAGGACGATACAGCCCTGTACACCGAACTCAGTAGCCTGCTAGGGGATAGGGTGTGTGTAGTTTTAGGAGACTTCAACTGTCGCGGCATAAAGTGGGAAAACAGGACTGCCGATGCTGAAGGGAGGAGGCTAGTTGACTTTGCTGATGAGAACTTCCTCACTCAGTGGGTCAACGAGCCTACACGAGGCGAAAGCGTTCTGGACTTAGTGTTCACGACCGAAGACAACCTCGTCACTGGCCTCACCGTTGACGAATCGTTGGGCGGGAGTGATCACAGTCTTATTAGGTTCCGTGTGTGCGTCCCTCGGGTGAAGCGTAGTAACTCGAGAGGCAGTAAGCTCGATCTCCGGCGGGCGAACTTTGTTAGCCTCAGGGATAGCGTAGGAGAGATGGGGTTAGAGGTTGGCGGCGATGTTGAGGGAGTGTGGAGTGCATTCCGGGATGAGTTTATGGTGCTGCAGTCTGCTGCCATACCCTCAAAACCGGTCACCCCTGCTTCAACGCAGCCTAAGTGGTTCAATTGTGGCATCGCTTCGGCTATCCGAAATAGGAAAGTAGCGTATAGGAGGGCGAAGGCCAATCTTTCCCACGAGAACACTGAAGCGTATGTCCGCCTGTGTAGGGAAGTGAAGGCGAAGGTTAGGCTAGCGAAACGTAACGAAGAACTACGGGTGGCAAGCCTCTGCAAGGGAACCCTAAGGAGTTCTTCAGTTATGTTAATAGTAGAAAGCCCATTAGAAGCATGATAGGTCCTTTAAAGGACGGAAGCGGCGTTCTGCGGACCTCCGACGCGGACATCGCTAATGTGCTTAATGAGTACTTTGCGGGAGTGTTCACCAGGGAGGATACCCGCGTCATCCCCGAGCCAGCTGTGAGGCACGAAGGTGCTGGCCTGGATAGTGTTAGATGTACCGCGACAGTCGTTGCTCATAGAATAGACAAACTGAGCGCGTTTAAGGCTCCTGGGCCAGACCAGTTTCTCCCCAGTGTTTTGCGAGAAGTCGCGACCAGGTGGCTCCCCACCTGGCTACAGTCTTCAACAAATCGTTGGAGATGGGCCAGGTGCCTGGCGACTGGAGGGAGGCCAACGTGACCCCTATCTTTAAGAAAGGGGATCACGAAAGTCCAGGGAACTATCGTCCTATTAGTCTCACTTCAGTTGTAGGTAAATTATTAGAAAGGATAATAGCTGATAGAATCGTTGACCATTTGGATTCCTACAAGCTGCTTGGGGACTCCCAACATGGGTTTAGACGGCATAGGTCGTGTCTCACCAACTTGCTCGAGTTTTTCCACGTCATGTTGAGTGAGTACGATAAGAGTAGGGCGATTGATATACTTTATCTCGACTTTCAGAAAGCCTTTGATAAGGTACCTCACCGCCGGCTAATGGCGAAAGTGCGCGCGCTGGGTATCGGTGGGGAAATAGGTAGGTGGATTGAAAACTGGCTGAGGAATAGGCGGCAGAGGGTGGTAATTAAAGGGGCTAGTTCGGGTTGGGCCTCGGTCACTAGTGGGGTTCCTCAGGGTTCCGTTTTGGGGCCACTGTTGTTTACCATTTACATAAATGATATCGACGGTGGCATCGTCAGTCGGATCGCCAAATTCGCTGATGACACCAAGCTTGGGGCCAATGTTGGGACGCCCGAAGCGATCGAGGAACTGCGTGCGGACCTAGGTAGGATAGGAGAGTGGTCCGAAAAATGGCAAATGCCGTTTAACTTGGGTAAATGCAAAGTGATGCACATTGGCTACGCCAATCCCAAGTCGGACTACTCGATGTTGGGCAGTAATATCGAGGTGACTGATTTAGAAAAGGACTTGGGTGTGCTAATTAGCAGCGACCTTAAGTTTACGAAACAGTGTGTAGAGGTGGAAAAGAAAGCCCAGAAACTATTGGGTTATATCAGGAGGCAATTTCAGTTTCGGAACAAGGAGATTGTGCTCTCACTGTACAATTCCCTTGTTCGGCCGTACCTGGAGTATGCTGTGCAGTTCTGGTCGCCCACCCTCAGGAAAGATATTGAGAGGCTGGAGCGAGTGCAGGCGAGGGCCACAAAGTTGATCCCTTCCGTTAGGCATATGGGCTACAATCGACGGTTACGCGCCCTGAACTTGTTTTCGCTTGAAACTCGGAGGCTGCGCGGTCAACTGATCGAGGTTTTCAAGCTCTTACGAGGGTTCAACGATGTCGATTTTAGAAGTATGTTTAGTTTAAATGATAACCCAACTCGCAACAATGGTTGGAAGTTGGATTTGAAACGGTTTAGGACTAGTGTGTGTGGGAATTACGTTACGTATAAGATCTGTGACACATGGAACAGGTTACCTTCGGAAGTTGTGAACAGTTCCTCTGTGGATCAGTTCAAGAAAAGGTTAGACCAAATTTTGCACACTCTTTGAGTGTGTAGAAAATTTTCCGTGGCACCCGTTGCCATTGGTACCTCCTCGGTATGGGCCGCAAGGCCTTTTGAGGTACTTCTTTTCCTTGTAACTCCTTGTAACTCTCTCTCTCTCTCTCTCTCTCTCTCTCTCTCTCTCTCTCTCTCTTCTCTCTCTCTCTCTCTCTCTCTTCTCTCTCTCTCTCTCTCTCTCTCTCTCTCTCTCTCTCTCTCTCTCTCTCTCTCTCTCTCTCTCTCTCTCGAAAATACATTATAAATTGAGTTTTGCGTCAAAAACTTCACAGTGGGAGAAATGAGTTTTGTGAATACGAAACTTCATGCTGTTCATACTTCATTCATAGCTCATACGCTTTTCGTTTTTTATTGTATTTTTGCTATTGTATGAAAAAATTACGTTTTCTGGAGCATTCGCAAGTTTACTGTTGAAAAGATCTGTTACACACTGTGCCAGTTTCTTTATAGTTTGTGTATACACACAGAGAAGGGGTTTCCCAAAAAGGGCGCTCTGTTTTGTTAAATTTTTGGGTTACGAAATGTTTGACATAATTATCTATCACACAGCATTATTTTTAAGGAATTTTGCCGTGTTTTATGTAATTTAGGCGAGGCTGTGATCGAATTTACAGTGCAAAATAGTGTATTCTATAGTTTACTTTAGACGAACACGACTTTTCAAATTGTCTTTCACATCTCCATTATCTTTGAGTTTCCCTCATTCGTCTCCGTATTGCAGGTTGTCTGCTTGGGATTTCCCTAAGAATAATGTTGCACTTGCACAACACTTCGTATGGAAATAATGCTTCACAATAAACACACGTTGAGCTGTGCAGTAGAATACGCCATCTTGTACTGTAGATTCGATGTTAGCCTCGTCTAAACTAACATTAATCATTAATTAAATAAAATAAAACGTCCTGTTTTGGGCACACACACAGGATATATATATATATATATAGGTGGGTATATATATAGGTGGGTATATATATAGGTGGGTATATATATAGGTGGGTATATATATAGCTGGGTATATATATAGGTATATATATATATAGGTATATATATATATAGGTATATATATATATATAGGTATATATATATATAGGTATATATATATATATATATAGGTATATATATATATTAGTGGGTGGGTGTTCGTTGCGTGCATTATTTATAAAATGTTTATTTCTCTTTCATCTTTCTTGAACAGGATGACAAGCTGTTTCGAAAAGTTAAAAACAGAGAGAGGAAGAATTAGGAGTTTTATTCTATATAAGAATTGCACGAAAACAATATATCAGAACGATGTAGAATTATGTTTTCTCCGTGTTTTATACTCGAGTTGAGAGAGGAGCTTTTTGAAGCGTTGTTCGTCTCAAACTTCCTTATGAAGATGAGATATATATATTGTGCCCACATAAAGTAACACTGAACAACAAAATAGAATGAATTTGTGATTCCAATGTATTTTTTTACGTTGATTACGAATTTGAAAACAATTTTCCGATCGCCCACCATTTCGAAGGAACTGTAAATGAAAATGGACATTTTCTTTTTTGGTATATTTAATCGTACGAAAAAGAAGAGTACTTTCCCCAAAATGTTTTTGCAGCTGATTTTCGCTTATAACTTGTACTAGGGGCCCCTCTTGCAAGTGTTGAACAGTAGTCAGCCAACACACTGCCAGGGCTACATCTTCCTTGGAAACACTTTTCTATGGTTGATATAACCTGATAAAATCTTTCACTTTGCTCATCGCTGACAGCGCCTAGGTTTGATGGGAAGAAGTCCAGGTGAGAGTGCAGGAAATACATTTTTCAAAGACATGTCTACACCCCATGGCTTGGTAAGCACTAAGCGTTTGGTCCACCAGGGAAACATAATTTTTTGATTTGACGCTGCCGAGGAAATTCGTAATCACTTCTTTAAAAGCTTTCTATGCTGTTTTTTCAACCTCATTCAAAGACCTGTCAAATGCAGTCTTTCATCACTTCTCTGATCTGTGGGCCCACAAAAATTCCTTCTTTGATTTTTGCTTCGCTGATTCTAGGGAACCTTTGTTTTAGATATAGAAATCCAGGTCCGTCTTTATTCATGGCTTTTACAAAATTTTTCATCGATCCAACTTTGAGATGGAGAGGTGGTAAGATGGGGCACCTTGTCATTACGCAAACATTGTTTGGGAGTACCTAAATGAACGATTTCCAAATCGGTAGATCTGGATCAGATGTGGAGGCAACAGACCCTAGGCAGCTCGATCTCCTGACCTAACGCCCTTGGATTTCTTTGCATGGGACTTTATCAAATCAAACGTCTATCAAACGAGGGTTACATATCTGCAAGATTTACGTGCTCGTATCGTAACTGCAGTTACAAAAATAACCCCTGTCAATTGTCATGCTCCAAAATGTGTTCCGCAATGCTGCTGACAGATTCGAACTCTGTGGAGATACTGATGGTGCTCATGTAGAATAATATGCTTAAGTACTCATTAAATGTATGCCTTCTATTATATTATTGAACTTTACCTTTTTTGCTACGATTTCGCTGATTTTGATAGTTTTGCGGATAGGTTGAGAGTAGTGGACTGGGATAATTTATTTACGGGTAATGACGCAAATTTTCATTGGGAGGCGTTTAAAGAAAGTTTTTTGAATATCGAAAGGGAGCTTATTCCGCGTAGGCTCAAGCGCGCTAGTAATCATGGTAGGCCCAAGTGTTGGATTAGGGAAATAGGTGAGTTCATAAACGAGCGTAACAGAGCGTATAGACTTAATAAGCGCAATGGCTCGGTAGCTAACTTTAATAGATATATCGAGCTTAGACGTCAGGTTAAAAGATGTTAGGAATGCTAAGTGTAATTTTGAGATACTTGTAGCTGTGGATAGTAAACATAATCCGAAAAAGTTTTTTGAATACGTCAGTAATCGTAAGGCGATAAAAGATAACATAGGCCCTCTAGTGGACGCAAACGGCGCTTTGGCTTCCGACGCTCAGGCAATGGCTGGTAATTTTAACAACTTTTTTGCAACAGTTTTTATCGTAGAAGACGCAAATAATGTCCCCCGACGTGGACGGTATTGTTCCATTTAGTAGAGACTATTTTAAATGAAATAACTGTTTACGAGGGTGAGATTGCGCATTATATCGATAAGCTAAAAGTTAACAAGGCTCCAGGCCCTGACGCGCTTTATTCTAGACATTTGAAAATGTTGAAAGACGTTATCGTAGGCCCCTTAACAAAAATTTTTAATAAGTCACTGGAAGCGGAGATTATTCCTGAAGAATTCAGATTAACTAACGTTACGCACATTTTTAAAAAAGGCGACCGCATAGCAGCTAGTAATTATAGGCCTATTAGCTTAACGTCAATTGTCGGTAAACTTTTAGAATCCGTAGTTAGGGATCGTATCGTCTATCATTTAGAAAGTCGCGCGATTTCATTAATAGTAGTCAGCATGGGTTTCGACGCCATAAATCTTCTTTAACTTATTTGTTAGATTTTTATAACGAAGTAGTGCTCGATGCAGTTCCACATAGAAGATTAATTGCGAAGGTTAAAGCGCACGATATACGCAGTCAGGTAGCTAACTGGTTAGAGGAATGGCTTCGTGCTAGGAAACAGGGGGTCGTTGTTAATGGTAGGGAATGGGGGTGGTTGGATGTAGGTAGCGGTGTCCCTCAGGGTTCAGTGTTAGGCCCATTGCTATTCGTAATCTACATTAACGACATAGATGTAGGCTTGACCAGTAACGTGTCAAAATTCGCGGACGATACTAAAATAGGCGGTAAATTTCTTAACGTGGACGATAGCAATAGGCTCCAAGACGATGTAAGTAGGATTATGGATTGGACGGATAAGTGGCAGATGCAATTTAACGTAGACAAATGTAAAGTTTTGCATACAGGTTCTCGTAACAACAATTACACGTACACGATGCATGATAGACAGTTAGCGAGCGTTGACGAGGAAGTAGATTTAGGCGTACGCGTATCTAAGGATTTAAAAGTTAGGAACCAGTGCTTGGAGTCTTGCGCAAAAGTTAATAGGATGTTAGGCTTCATAGCGCGTAATTTCGAATTTAAATCGAAGAATATTATATTGCCCATTTACAAGTCCCTAGTCAGGCCTCACTTTGAATATGTCGTTCAGTTTTGGTGCCCGTATTTGCGTTAGGATATTGATAGGTTAGAAAGGGTTCAGCGACGCGCCATGGAACTAATTCCGTCACTACGCAACAGGTCTTACAAAGATAGGATTAAAAGGTTAGACTTGCATTCACTCGAAACTAGGAGATTAAGGGGGGAGCTTATTGAAGTTTTCAAAATCGTTAATAAAATCGATAACGTAAATTTTGACATTGTTCATTTTTCATAATAGCAATATTCGTAATAACGGATTTAAATTGCGTGGCAGACGTTTCATTACTAACATCGCTAAAAACTTTACGTTTAAAGTAATTGATAAATGGAATAATCTTCCCGCGTCCGTCGTGAACTCTACCAGTCTTAATATGTTTAAAAACCATTTAGTTAGGCATTTTAAAAATATTAACGTCGTTTAAAAAAATAAAACAATTAGCAACAGGAGCTCTTGGGGTAATGGTCGAGGTTTGACTCTGTTGACGAGTCATGCCAGCGTGTGACATGCCAGCAACAAAATTATATTAAAAAAAATTTAGAATAACACGAACTTAGATGTAGCTCTTACCGTAAACTAACCCACTTTTTGTTATACTCTTCCTACTTTTTTTTTTGTTCTTTTCTTATCCTCTCTCTACTTGCATGTCTGTAGTTTGCATGGTATGACAGTGTTTGAGTTAAGACTGTTTTCATGGTTTGTAAGGGTTCTTATTTTACTTCTTTTCATCTTTCACCCTTTTCCTATTCGACTGTTTTTCCGACTTGTTGGCAGTGGCCGGCGGATGATGATGGTGAGTCTTTTTCTCTTTTTATGAATGAATGTTAACCCACGAATAATAGGTTTTGCTACTTACTTAACCCCTTATTCTCTTCTTTTAACCCTCTACTCTCTCCTTTCTCTCGGGCTAACTTAGAGTGGATCTTCGTGTCTTTGTTAGCCTTATCTTCTGTAGATCTGTAGATCTTTGGTGGTTTTGGTACTGACAAATCGTCACAATGTGAAAGAGGTCGCATGGCTGACAGTAAATTAGGATATTGAATCACGTGTTTAGATTTTGAGGAATGTTCACTTATCTTCGTTAAACAGAAGTAGCAATCAGTCAAGTGGTCTCTCTCTTCTCTCCATACCATTAGGACCGCAAAAGGCATTGAAGAATGAGTACCTTTTAACCACCCTCTCAGATATCTTGCACACGAAACATGCATGGGGAGCCCAGATTTTGTCTTGATCTCTTTCTTTGCAACCGAGATAAAGTTCATACGCCTTCTTAATTAAAAGAGTGAAACCCTGCTTTTGAGATTTTATTGTAAATTCACCACACACCACAAAAACTGTCAGGGCTGTTTGCACACTTACGAGACACTCACTTTTATATCGCAAAAACACTATTTTTTCCCAAACATATACCAAAACAAATTGAATAGCTAAATGCACTTAATCAGTGAACTGATGGGTAGCACTGCACGAGACTGACTGACAGAGATTAGCACGAATGCTCAATTCTAACACATGACAAACAAGAATGTGCATGTCTTGACAGGTATGTGCTTGTCTAACTCGATGAGAAGCAAATGCTGCAGACTCAACTGGCTCGTACTATTTATCTACCAATCACCAATCGGTTTACCATTGTCCAATATCCTCCGCCCACAAATGCCCAAGACACAGTGACGCCCCTCGAAATGGCGTAATGTTACCCTTGAGTTGTGTGTGTTTTTGGCTTTGTTTCTCTATAGTAGCATTTGTCGTTATAGTAAAATCCACCATTAGCAGCATTGGTTGTCCCGAAAAACTAGGCTTTTGCTCGCTTGAGTATTTTAAGAAATGGCATGCATCGCATGAATGAAAGTAATAAACTAATTATTTATTTTTATATATACAGGGTGTCCCATAATTAACTATCTATTTCAATGAAATCGGAAAAAAAATTTAAAAACACTTATTTATGTTTATCATGTTTAATATGTGTTAAAAATGTATAAATTTCTAAATTTTTTTCATAATTTTATTTTCATAAATTTTTCATAGTTTTTCATAGTTTTATTTTCATTCTCTTTCATAACCCTATTAATAATGAATACACAAGAACGCATCTTTGTTGTAACATCCCGTATCAAAGGAATGCAATGTAATGAAATCAGAGAAAAATTTACAAGAAGATTCCACAGAACCGGTCCTACAGACAAAGCGATTCGTGAACTTGTGAACAAATTTAAAAGGACTGGATCCGTACACGACGAGGTGGGAAGAGGACGCCCAAGGACAGCACGTAACAGTACCGAACAGGTACGACAATTGTTTGAGGATGAACCAACAACTTCGGTTAGGGAGGCCAGTCGAAGACTCAACATATCCAAGACAACAGTTCATAGAATCTTGCGTTCGACACTGATGAAAAAGGCTTATCACATTCAAGTACTGCATGCCCTAAATGAAGAGGATTATCCAAATCGAGCAGCAAGGTGTGCAGAAATTGTGGATCAAATCGAAAATGAAAGTTTATTGGATAACATCTTATTCAGTGATGAGGCGACTTTCCACACGTGTGGTAAAGTCAATCGACACAACTGTCGTATCTGGTCCAATGAAAGACCGTCTGAAGTCATAGAATGGCAAAGAGACTCCAAAAGTTAACGTGTGGCTTGGAATGACCAAATCCAAAATTTATGGCCCATTCTTCTTTGCGGAGGCAACTGTAACAGGTACCGTCTACCTTGATATGCTTCAGCAGTTTCTCGAACCACAGCTTCTTGATGATGGCATTCTTGATAATGTTGTTGTGTTTCAACAAGATGGAGCACCATGTCATTATGCTCTAATTGTTCGAGAATACCTCAACAGACGCCTTCCGAATCGGTGGATTGGACGTGGAGGACCTCGACCTTGGCCTCCGCGTTCTCCGGATTTGACACCCCTGGATTTCTTTGCATGGGGTTTCATAAAACAAAGGTTTATCGCCAAAAGATCAATAGTTTAGCTGAACTTAAAGAACGCATCCAGTTGGCAGTGCGGGAGATAACACCTGAAATGCTTCAAAATGTGTTTCGCAGCGCTGAGGATAGATTTGAAATTTGCAGAGATACAGACGGTGCACATGTTGAAACTTCTCAATAAAGTTTTGACTTATGATTTATAAATATTTGTTTTTGTATCATAATTTAGTAATAAACACAAAATTGTCAGTTTTTATTAAATTTGCCAGATTTCATTGAAATAGATAGTTAATTCTGGGACACCCTGTGTATATATATATATATGTGTGTGTGTGTGTGTGTATATATATATATGTGTGTGTGTGTGTATGGGTTTTAAATTGCAAATCCATAAAAAATTGTGGGTGATAGAAAAAAAATCTGTTTACATTTTCATAATCACCATAAAAAAGAACACATGAATTACCCACATATATCAAAAAGAGAGAAACTTTGTCGAACAGTGTAACCATCGAGCAACTTTTTTTTTCAGCACTTCTCATAAACACCTCTAAGTGGGAGACACTTGAGAATTCACCGTAGCAACAACGGGTGAGATCATCCATGAATCAATCTCCATAAGAGACAAGTACACGGGTACAGATCAGGCATAGAGTAATTGTACTTTGTAATTAATTACATTAGGAAACCAAGGTGATACAATTACAGTCATTTACTTTGAATATTAAAGTTAATGGGTCATACTTGTAGTTTAAACTACTACATGGGTAAAACTTTACAAAACACCCGCATTGCCATGAAACATGCTCCAGTAACGAAATATATATCACTCGATAGAGCAGAAAAAAATGGTGCAAGCAGCTATGTATCATTTTGAAAATATTGAAAATAACAAAGTTATGACACTATGAAGATGTTACTAGGCCTATCATAGCTTACACAATTTGATCTTTTCCGTTTCATGTACTGTTTCCGATTTTGTTGAAAATAAGATATTTAATGTAGGTTAACTGAATGACCGGTTAGGTCAACTGTACGCCCTTGATGATTGGTTAGGTTAAGTCGTGATATTTTCGTTAGTTTTAACAAAAATATCACAACTTAACCTAGCCAATCGTCAAGAGCATTCAGTTGACCTACATTAAATATCTTATTTTCAACAAAATCGAAAACAGTACATGAAACGGAAAAGATCCAAATGGTGCAAGCTATGATAGGCCTAGTAAATGTCGCTAAAAATGACATTGCTTCAAAGTATCATAACTTTTAGAGTGGGTTTTTATCATAACTTAGTTGTTTTCTAATATTTTCAAAATGATCAAGCTGTTTGCACCATTTTTTCTGCTCTATCGATTGATATATGTTTCGTTACTGGAGCAGTGGAGCATGTTTCATGGCAATGCGGGGGTGTCTTGTAAAGTTTTAGCACTATAGGTCTCAGGGAGCTTCCTTTTGAAATAAAATGTTATTCTTTTTATATGAAATAAAATGTTCAATTTATTTCAAATGTTCCTAACTAAAGTACCAGTTTTTTGCCCTTATTATTTTGATGAAATAAGTGCCTTTTTTTTCCTTGTATTTGTATTTTTGGAGTTTCATTAGATCATAATCACATACATACTGTATATCCAATGTCCAATTGTCCATAGCAAGAACTGCTTGATGAAAAATACAGTTCAGTGCAATATTAAAAAAAAAAAAAAGCATTTTATTGACCTATTATCTAATTTTCATTTAAGATGGTAACCAAAACTGAAAATGGAATTGAAATATCTAGGTAGAAAAGCATGACATAAATCAAATAGTGTGTATTTATGAAAAGAAATGCCATTCTTTGTAATTTTAATTTATTACTGTACTAAGTAATTGTAATTAAATATTTCACCATCTACCGTAATTGTAATTAATTACATTGACCAAGTAATTGCCCCATACCTGGTATAGATACAAGGACTTCCCACTGATATTCCTCGCGGAAAGAGATTTGATCTACTCTCGTAGAGTACAAATCGCGAAGTATGAACGACTTAATATATCACTTGCTGCATAAACACCTTTCACGGCGGGAGACCCAAGTTGAAACGGCGACATTCAAAGAGTTGAGACACACACACACATACATACACATGACAGACGTCCAATTACAGAAAACATGATAATACACTTGCCTATCTTGTTAATATAGATTAGAGTAGAAAAATACTTTGTAGAAACACAATTTCATAACGAACGGGAAAAAAATAAAAAAATACGTGGCATGGATTAAGCGAGGTTGAGTTAAGTTTCTGCCGTCATGATTTCTTTTCTTTCTCTTGGATGGCTGGATGCACGTGACGGGTAAGGGCATGGTAGAGAATATCTGGTTAATATTCGTCTTTTCACCCGCTCACGCGCGGTTAAAACAGTACAATATATTGAATTGCCATTCAAAACTGACTAAGAAAATATATATCTTACGTTGTGCAAATTTGTTCAAATATACTTTTTTTTAATAAAATATATTTCCTGTTTTGGCTATACAGTAATGTACTTTTCATAAAATATTTTTCCTGATTGTGCTGTTTTTTCGCTATGCGACTTAATTAGTTGGTTGGGTTTTATTCTGGTTGTGTTTTTTCTTTAATTGAATTCAGTTTAGTGGTGTTTGTGATAGAATTATGACGTGCCATTCGTGTGATTTTGACTTTGAGAACTTGATTCGTCACGTGACCTAGATGAAGATAAATGATTGGACGTTTTTATCACTTACGGCTTTATTCTTATCCTTAACTTGCCCAAAACTTGACAGTAAGTGCCTAATACGAAAAGATCAGAAGATATTTAGGTGAAATAACCAATATTAACCTGTTGGGTTAATTGAATGCTCGGTTGGGTTAATTGAATGCTCGGTTACGTCAAGGCGTGATATTTTCGTTAGTTTAAATTCAAATGATGAGAGCAAACTTTTCTGGTTAATTTTGAGGTGTTTTGTACGAAACTGCCATCCGTTTCCTGTGCAAATGCGTAGTTTTCGAGATGACGATATCTCGAAAACTACGCATTTGCACATGAAATGGATGGCAGATTCGTGCAAAACCCCTCAAAATTGACCAGAAAAGTTTATCATTATAAAAACAGACTGGGTGTAAAAACGAATAATTACCGAAGATCTTATTTCTGTTCTTAATTCCCGATTCCACCCCTTTCCTGTATAAGCATTTCATCACTGATGGCGTGATGGCTTTGCGCGTACGTGAGTGTAGGCATGAAGAGTTTAATCTTTACCTCTCTCAATCCTTTTGGGGCATGACCCTGAAATGGGTCATGGGGGTCTTTGTTGGACCGATACCTCAGTAAATAGAGCTGTAAATATTTTGTATAAAATCAGTACTATATGTTCGAGGTTTTTGTGACGATACCAAGTGGTTTATATACGATTGGCACAAGTATATTATTGGTTATTTATACAGCGGTGCCATTTAGTGTAGATTTATGTGTGCATAACGTAACTATAGAGCCAGCTGAAATACTAGGTACACTCAATATATTTTGCCCCAACCTTTTTTCTTAGCTAAATAATAAAACGGGACTGAAATGTCTTTTGGCCAGCAAGTTTGAACTTTCTGCGCTTCACATAACTGAATTTTTCCAGTTTGAACCTCCCCTCCTTGTATAAAACCGCTTTTAAACGCCCTTGTATAAAACCGATCGTTAACGTAGTTTCTAAAATGGCGTATGACAGCGATGTGCGTCGTAAACAGAGAACTGTTAAGAGTTCTTAATCGCAGAGAAGGAAACAGTTGGGAATATTCAAGAACGTCTACAAAACGTTTACGGAGATGCTGCTGTTGATCGAAGCACAGTTGGACGCTGGTCTAAACGTGTGAGATCGGAGAGAGGGAGAGCCAGCCTCGATGATGAGCCACGCAGCGGTGGCCTGACATCGGCTGTGATATCTCACACTGTGCAACGTGCTAACAGCATCATTCGATCAAATCGGCGCGTCACATACAAGGAGCTATCACTGGAGCTAGGAATTAGTGAAGGAAGTGTGAATACGATAATTCAGCAACTGGGATACTCAAAAGTGTGTTCACGGTTTGTTCCTCGCGAACTGACTGATAATCACAAAGCCCAAAGAAAAGAAATTGCTTCCGAGTCGTTGGTTCGATACCGAGACAGAAGGGGATGACTTCCTTTCACGAATTGTGACTGGGGATGAGACTCGGGGGGTACACCATTTTGAACCTGAAACAAAACGCCAATCCATGGAGTGGTATCACGCAGACTCCCCACGCAAGAAAAAGTTCAAAATGGCTCCCTCTGCAGGAAAGGTTATGGCCACCATCTTCTGGAACATGAAAGGGGTGATTCTGGTGGACATTATGAAGAAAGGACAATCAACTCGGACACACGTATTGCTACCCTACAGAGACTCCAGAGACGTATGAAGCGAGTTCGACCGGAGAGAAAACTGGAAGACGTCGTCCTTTTGCACGATAACGCAAGACCTCACAACAATTTGCAAACCAGAGAGGCCATCACAAAAATGCGCTTGACTGTGTTACCCCACCCTCCATACACCCCGGATCTGGCACCTTCAGACTTCCATTTGTTTGGGCCAATGAAGGATGCTATTCGTGAAAGAAAGTTTCAGTGTGTGACGATGAGGTTGTTGAGGAGGTTAAGAGGTGGTTCCAGCGGAACCGAGCGGACTTTTATCAGCAAGGCATAAAGGCCCTTGTTTCGAGGTCGGGGAAAGCCGTAGAAAAGGATGGAGACTATGTGGAAAAATAAAAACTTGTAAAAAAGGTATGTAACTACTTGTGTACAAAATTTCTGGAACTTACAAGGAAACTTGGAAAGAAAAAAAAGGTGGGACAAAATATATTGACTGGCCCTCGTGTTCTCTTTTCTGTAAAATTCCCTTGGCTTCTTTTCCACGGTCAAGGTATTTATTCAACTTTTTTTCGTACCCTCCTCTGGCTGGGAGGGTGGGCAGAGAACCTTATGTTTTTCTATCCAGTACTCTACTACTACTAGAATAGTTGAAAGATCAAGTTTAATAACAGGAACTACCCCCACTCCCCCGAGTGTACCGAAAGGTTTTTGAAGCGCTCCCTCTCCCTCTCCCTCTCCCTCTCCCTCTCCCTCTCCCTCTCCCTCTCCCTCTCCCTCTCCTAGGTAGGATAGGAGAGTGGTCCGAAAAATGGCAAATGCCGTTTAACTTGGGTAAATGCAAAGTGATGCACATTGGCTACGCCAATCCCAAGTCGAACTACTCGATGTTGGGCAGTAATATCGAGGTGACTGATTTAGAAAAGGACTTGGGTGTTCTAATTAGCAGCGACCTTAAGTTTACGAAACAGTGTGTAGAGGTGGAAAAGAAAGCCCAGAAACTATTGGGTTATATCAGGAGGCAATTTCAGTTTCGGAACAAGGAGATTGTGCTCTCACTGTACAATTCCCTTGTTCGGCCGTACCTGGAGTATGCTGTGCAGTTCTGGTCGCCCACCCTCAGGAAAGATATTGAGAGGCTGGAGCGAGTGCAGGCGAGGGCCACAAAGTTGATCCCTTCCGTTAGGCATATGGGCTACAATCGACGGTTACGCGCCCTGAACTTGTTTTCGCTTGAAACTCGGAGGCTGCGCGGTCAACTGATCGAGGTTTTCAAGCTCTTACGGGGGTTCAACGATGTCGATTTTAGAAGTATGTTTAGTTTAAATGATAACCCAACTCGCAACAATGGTTGGAAGTTGGATTTGAAACGGTTTAGGACTAGTGTGTGTGGGAATTACGTTACGTATAAGATCTGTGACACATGGAACAGGTTACCTTCGGAAGTTGTGAACAGTTCCTCTGTGGATCAGTTCAAGAAAAGGTTAGACGAAATCTTGCACACTATTTGAGTGTGTAAAGACATTTAGGACCTCAGTCTGCGGAAATTTCTTTTCCTATAAAATAGTTAATATCTGGAACCAACTTCCCTCAGAGGTTGTTTCCAGTCAAAGTGTAAATCTGTTTTTAAAAATAGGCTAGACAAAGTACTGAACACACTCATAGTTTAAGATTAAAACCTCAGAAAACTCTGCAGGAGTTCGCTTGCTCGGTCTCTGTGAGCAAGCTAAATATAGAGCTATTTATATATTCTCCACTTTCCTGTAAAATTTCCTTGGCTACTTTTCCAGGGTCAAGGTATTTTCTTCAACCTTTTTCCGTACCTGCCTCTGGCAGGGAGGGAGCGGAGGGTGGGGAGAGAGCCTTCTACTTTTCTATCCAGTTTTCTACTACTGCTAGCATAGTTGAAAGACAAAATTTTCCCTGGCACCCGTTGCCATTGGTACCTCCTCGGTATGGGACGCAAGGCCTTTTGAGGTACTTCTTTTCCTTGTAACTCTCTCTCTCTCTCTCTCTCTCTCTCTCTCTCTCTCTCTCTCTCTCTCTCTCTCTCTCTCTCTCTCTCTCTCTCTCTCTCTCAACGTGATCTAAAGAGAGGGAGAGATCTTTGTCCAAGTTTTTTCTTTAGTTTTATAGGCCCTAAAGTCTTCATCTATATGGCGCCAGTTATTGGTTTTTGCTTATAAAATGGGTTTTAATTAAAGCCGTTGTGTCAGGATTAACCCCTTCCCCCTCCTCCACACACATACAACACGCCCCCAAATTTGTGTCGCTTCCTTTCATTGTAAACTAGTACAGTTCCCGCCGCTTCGCTGACGGTTAGACAGGCTAAACTACAAAAGAAGAACCCAGCCGTGAAAATTTTGAGCTTCACATTGTGTCAGCATTTCTGAATCTGGTATCTCCCAAAACCTCCTCACCCCCATTCATACAACTTGTGGGCTAACCCCCTCCCCCATTACCCCACCCATCCCCCATTACCCCCACCCCACCCTTCCCCCATTGCTAAACTACAGAAAAGAACAGTCATGAAAATCTTGAGCTTCACATTGCCGCCCGTAATACAATTTCTGAATTTTTTTCTCATAATTTTTTCTCACAATTTCTGAGTGTGACGGACAGACGGACAGCTCTCTTATTATAATATAGATAGATTAATACATTGTGGAAACAGTTTGTCCATATACACATTTATTGAAACACGGTCCTTTTTTTTTTCTATCGTCTCTGGCAAAAGGTTCCTCAATTATGCATTTTTACCTTCAAAAATATGAATAAAATTATATCGACGCACTATTTTGGTATCTTTCGTTTAACGGGCCGTGGAAAATCTATAAAAACAACATTTTAGGGTTTGAAAATGATAAGTTTTTTAAGAAAAGTACATTTTAGGGCGGAGGAACTTATATTTCAACTTATTTGGTAAAACTTGTGTTTTAATTAGAAAATGTATGCTGATATTTGGTTAAAAACGTGATAATTATCGAAAATATGATACATTTGCAGAAAAATACGATAATTATCGAAAATATAATACACTAGCAGAAAAATACGATAATTATCGAAAATATAATACAATAACAGGAAATAAAGTAACATAACCTGATAGGTTATCCTACTCTTAACTTTTACAGTTTATCGGGAGAGAATTAATTTGAGAAAATTGTTTGATAATATATGCCTAACGTAACCTAAACTGTAGCCAAACCTACTTCTCCACTCTAAAATGTATTTCTTATAAATTTATTATTTTCCAACCCAAGAAAGTTGCTTTTTTAGAGTTTTTTCACAGTCCGTTATAGGAAAAGTGCCCCTATTTTGATCTATTTCTATATGGAAATAATGCACAACTCTCATATATATATATATATATATATATATATATATATATATATATATATATATATATATATACAGGGTGGGCCGTAAGTTTCCATACATAGGAAAATTTAAATTATGGTCTTCACGTGCGTCGGTATTTGGATCAGCAGTTTCCGGATGCTTGGATTGGTCGGCGTGGTCCTGTGGAGTGGCCTCCCAGATCCCCAGATCTCACCCCCCTTGATTTCTATCTTTGGGGGCACTTGAAGGCCATGGTGTATCAGGAAAAGATACGAGACATAAATCATCTAAAGGAACGTATCACCAACGCCATTACAAGCATAACGTCAACTGTGCTAATGCGTGTTCATCAACAGTGGGGAACACGTATTGAAATGTGTTTTCAAAACAATGGCAACCATGTAGAGCATATTATATAAATAAAAAATGGTTGTCCATAAAAAAATGTTTATTTTTCCTATGTATGGAAACTTACGGCCCACCCTGTATATGTATATATATATATATATATATATATATATATATATATATAACACACACACACACACACACACACACACACACACAACACATTAATTGGTTATACGCTGTAGTACAATCACTAATCGTCCCGACTCTAGTTCCACACTCGCGCCGATGGCTCTGTAATGCCACCTAACGCACTACAAGTAATTCCACGCTGTTTTATCTCTCATTATATTACCCCCCGAATGTTTTCCAACCCACTGAGTGTTCTTACACCGTTTTCAGACTTCCTCGAAAAGTCTCGGAGCAACGTTTTATTACTGGACGTCTCGCTGAGTCTGAGGACACGCTTTCCTTAATGGCCTGGCCACTCGATTGGGCGGTCAAGCCACAAGTACCTGATTTGGACAAGTTTATTTATCCTCAAATGGCCATTAATTACGAGAAAATAATATACGTTCGTACGGGAACTTTTATGGCTGGGTTCAGCCTTTACTAATTCAATAGATGGGAAGCAAGAGTGAGCGTTATCACTGGCGTTCCGTTAGTGAGTTAAATATATGTGTTAACCCATATTTATGGGCTTGTATGAGAGTGAAGTGTAGACCCTTTTTTATTATTATTAACACTGATCAGGTAAAATGATGCCTTGAATTGAACGACAATTTTAAATTAAATTGTATATGACCATGTAGGCCTACATATACAATATTTTGTTGACAGGATATTTTATCGGCAAATTTTCTGTGGTTTAAGTTAGGCTATAACATAGGTTAGCAAACGTTACGTTACGTTAGATTTGGTTAATTTACAAATATAAAGGGTGATCCAGAGAAATGGGGCCCAAAAGAAACCCCTGTAACTCTTAAAGTATAAGTCCTTTTATAAAATCATACGCATCATTCGAAAGAGGATAGTTACAAGTTTGTACAGGATTGTATAGGTTTTGACAATACAAGACAAGATAAGATACAAAACAAAATAAGTGTTAGTTAAAACTAACCCTTCAAGATGACTGCATGGACTGTGGAACAGCTGCGTTTCATAACTGAGCAATATTATGAGCATGGAAGAAGTGTAGTTTCAGCTCAAAGATCTTTCAAGACAAATTTTCAGATGTCAAAATCACCTTCTAAGAAAGTAATCCGTCGGTGTGTCAGAAATTTTTCCCTAACTGGCAGCATTGGAAAAAGAAAACCAACTGGAAGAGTGCGCACAGCAAGGAGAGATCATTAACAGAACTCATGAAATTGTACAGGATAATCCTAACATAAGCATCAGACGTGCTTCTCAGCTGTTAGGAGTTGGATATGGATCAACAACAACACCGTATATTCAAGCAAAATTTAATGCTCTTTCCATATAAAATTCAAACAGTGCAACAACTAAACGATGGAGATTTCGCACGAAGACGACAATTCTGTCAATGGATCCAACAGAAGGTAAATGACACCACCAATTTTCTAGCAACTTTGATTATGTCAGACGAAGCCCATTTTCACTTGAATGGAACTGTAAACAAACAAAATTGTCGTTTCTGGGCAACAGAAAATCCATTGAATATTACCGAAGTCCCGTTGCATAGTCAGCGTGTAACTGTTTGGTGTGGTCTTACTGCATCTCAGATCATAGGGCCGTACTTTTTCGAGGATTCCACCGGAAACACGGTCACTGTAAATGGTGATCGCTACGAAAAAATGTTGACCGATTTCCTTATTCCTAAATTAAGAGATCTTTGTCTAGAAAACCACTGGTTCCAACAAGACGGAGCTACCTGCCATACCACGAGGAACTGCATGGCAGTTTTGCGTCAAACGTTTCCAGGCGAGTTAATCTCAAGATTTGGAGACGTTGAATGGCCCGCAAGGTCTCCGGATTTTTCTCCCTTAGATTATTATCTCTCGGGATATTTAAAGAGTAGGGTCTACAGAAATAACCCAACGACCTTGCAAGAATTGAAGGCCGCCATCACAAATGAGATACAGGCCATACCACCGCGCACACTTGCAAAAGTGATGCAGAACTTACAAGCGAGAACACTGGAATGCTTGGCAACTAATGGAACACATTTGAAAGGAGTCATTTTAAAAAAATAATTATTTCATAATAAACTTGTAACTCTACTCTTTCGAATGATATAGTTTTTATGAAAGGAATTAAATATTAAGAATATTTGGCTTTTTTTTTTATGGGTCCTATTTATCTGGATCACCCAGTATATATAAAAAAAAATTTGTGTTGGGGTTGTTTAACCTCCTTCGCAACATCTAAGGTCATATGACGGAGGGGACCTACAGCTTTACGTGGGATCCGAACCACGGGTCGCTACATAATCTGGGCGTGGAGTACGGTCTCCCATCCAACCACTACCCAGACCTAATGTCGCTTAACTTCGATGATCATATATACACACCTTACCTTACAAAGGTTCCGCGCGATGACTTCTCATTTCGCGAAGGTCCAGCTATATATATATATATATATATATATATATATATATATATATATATATATATATATATAAAATAAAGGTTATAATATATATTTTAAGAAATTTTAAGTAAAGCTGGAACATTTTCTTGCTTTCTTACAGGCGGGTTGTTGGATCCCCCTTTGAGTGGAGCAGACTCAAGCAGTAGTACATCATCTGAACATATGAATAACATGTCCAGGCTGAACGGTAGAGTACATCACACAGGCACTCCTCATAATCCCGTTCAGTACCAACCAGTACCTACTCAATACACTGGTCAACCAATTCCACAATACCAGGAGAATACCAATGGACCTCACAGAGATGAATACGAACCGTCGTGTCTAGTACGAACTCCGTCAGGAAATGTTTACATACCCTCCGGTAGGTAATTCATTCTTAAAGAGGTTGTATAGGTTTTCTAGATTGCGAGTTCAAACTTATAGCTGCATTATACAATGTTACTAATTTTTTAGTCACTCTGTCATCGCTATTTCTGTGCGAGTCAAAATAGCTTCCCAAACTATGTATATTTATCCCTAGTTTAAAACTCGTCATCCTTGCTATTAGAAATTACTGGAGATTACTCTATGAATTAGTCACATATTGTTGTACATTTACAGCCAAGATAAAAAAAAAAATTCCCATCATTGACGAACAAATTTTTCGGCGTGAATGTTAAAATATCAGGAAAAGATTTAATGTCAATAACGTGTTAAAAGGATTTAGAATGTTAAAACTTCGACAATCATGCACCATGAATAAGGGGACGGATATATATATACACAATAGACGCCGGATTTAGTGTGCCCGGATATTCTCTCTCGCCGCTTATAATGTCTCAAAATTAGGAAACAGTTACTTTTACATGGTAATTGCTATGGATAGTGTGTCTGATTACGCTTATAGTGTCTCTTTTCAGTTAGTATAGTCTACTTGGCAGCTCTAGTTTACACTTGTATTTGTGATGCCGTGCTGTTTACGGGCTTAATAGATGGTCATGGAAGGAAAATGTTTTGTTTTGTTTTAATGTAAAATGAGCATAGTTTTGATGTTTCAGTTGAATTGTAAAACAATTTTAATGAGAAATTGCATAATAGTGTTTGTTGTAAATATATTGAGATACAGTACATATTCACTATTTTTAACCTTGCAACCCTCGAGAGACCAAACTGTGGATATAGTGTCTCATCGGATATACTTTGCGCAGCTGATTAAACAGTTTTGGTCCTCTCTCAACAAAACTATTTTCTCTCAGGGTTAAGGATGTTCCCTGTCTCGACTTTAATTTGGGAACACGCCACAGTCTTCCTTTTCTACTTTCCACCGTTGTTTGGGGAGTTACAGGGTTCAGAGTAAGATTAGGGACTAGTTTCTCCATTATTTTCCAAGTGTAAATAATGGTAAAAATATCTCCTCTTTTCCAGTGAATATAGGTTTAGTTCGCGTAACCTTTCCCCAGTAATTTAGTTCTTTGCACCCTTTGATCTTGGCTGTGAAGCTTCTTTGAATCCCTTCCAGCTATCTAATGTCTTCTTTTTTTATATGGGGATGTTAGGACCGAGCAGTATTCCAATTTGGGTATGATCAGTGTTTTCAGTAGAGAAATCATTACATTACTATCCCTTCGTTTAAAGGTTCTCAATATCTGCCCAGTTATTCTCTTTGCTCTGTTCACTGCTATCTTATTTTGTGTTTCAAATTTGGCATCATCAGTCATTACAACCCCTAAATCTTTTGCTTTAGAATTTCTCTGAATTTCCCGTTCATTTGTGGTATAATATTCCATGGATTTTAGGTCTTCTCTTTTTCTCTACCGTAACAGCTGAAATTTCCGTGTCAAACTTCATATTGTCGTCCGTCCACTTGTAGATTTTGTTCATGTCTGTTTGTAGAGATCCTATATCTTCTGGGTTTCTTATTTTTCTACTGATCTTTGTGTCATCAGCAAAGGATGTTACTGTGCTCTCTCTGGTAACGTCCTCATCTATATCAGTTAGCATGATTATGAAGAGTAGTAGAGCTAATACTGTTCCTTGTGGTCCTGAGCTGAGGACTTCTGATGAAGATACTCCTTGTACTGTAACGACTTGTCGCCGCTCACTAAGGAAATTATATATCCATTTCCCTACTTTTCCTGTTGTTCCCATATATTTCAGTTTATGTATTATGATTCCATGGTCACACTTGTCGAACGCTTTGGCAAAGTCTGTGTATATTACATCATAGTTTTCATTTCAAGTGCATCAATAATGTTGTAGTGTTCCATTAGTTGTGATAGACATGATCTGCCTGACCGAATCCTGTGTTGGTTATCATTGAATTTTTTCCCCGAGTTTCCAGAAAGTCAGATTTTCTGTCTAACTATTCTTTCAAATATTTTAGTGAGATGAGATGAGATGTAAGCGACACTGGCCTATAGTTTTTGGCCTTGGATCGATCTCCTCCTTTATATATTGGGACTCTGTTCGTGACCTTCAGGATGCCCGGTGTTTCTCTCGTGTCTAGTGATCGTCTCCATATCCAATATTAGGGGCTCAATGATTGCATTCTTGCAGTTTTTGATCAGTGTGGCATTCCATTTATCCGGTCTTGCCGCAGTGTGTTCTTAGTTTCCCTAATATCATCTGTTGTAAAGTCGAAGTCCGTTATACTTTCCCCTTGCAGTTCTTTTTCAAAGAACGCGTTTCTATCGCATATCAGTTTGTCAGTTTTTGGGATACTGAAAGATGATTCGTACTGAGCTCTTAATATTTCAGATACTTCTGTTAGATCATCAGATAAAGCACTGTTCTTGTTTTTCAAAGGTCCGATAGTCGCATGGTTTTTCGACTTTCTTTTTGCAAAATTATAGAAGTACTTTGAGTTAACCTTTATCGCCTCTATAGCGTAGCCGCCGTCTTTTTCTGTATGCTTCTCAATTGGTTCCTGTATGACGCAATCGATTCTCTGCAGTTTATCATTTAATATTTTTCTGATGTTATCTTTAGTTACTTAATTCTGCAGTCACACTCTTTCTCTTTCGGAACAAGGCCCTCTTTTGTGTCTCGAACATGCTTCTCTTTCCTCTCTTGTATTTTTGGGACGGGTCTTTCCACAATTTCTAACGTCTTCTCCTCTAAAGTCATTAGCATCTCTTCCGTTGTTTTGACCTCGTAAGTGGTTTACCAGTCTGTTACTTCTATGCTGGATGCAACATCTTCCCAGTTTATAGCTTTGGAATGAAAATTAAAAATTTCGAAATTGCTTCTTTCTGTTGTTCGTTCCTTTCCTGTTGCTTTTATATTGGTTATTATTTCAATGATGTGGTCCGATATTATAGTTGGGGATATTTCTACATTATCAATTCGGTTGCTGCTGTTTGTGAATAACAAATCTAGGCAGTTGTTTTTTCTTGTGTTTTTTGTTACTTCTTGCGTTAACATAAATTCATCAGCTAGAGCTAGTAGCATTTTTACCTGCTCCTGGTCTTCCCGTGTGCCACCCTTGTCCTGGTGTATACGTACATTTTTTCCTATCCTTTTATATTTCATGAATGGGAAATTAAAATCACCACAGAGAAAAATATTTGGGGTTGGAGAGTGTAGATGTTACCCAGTTTCTTAACTCTGTAATGGAATCTCGATCTACGGCGGGCGGACTTTGTTGGCATCCGGGATAGCGTAGGTGAGATGGGGTTAGAGGTCGGTGGCGATGTTGAAGTGTGGAGTGCATTCCGGGACGAGTTTATGGTGGTGCAGTCTGCTACCATACCCTCAAAACAGGTCACCGCTGCTCCAACGCAGCCTAAGTGGTTCAGTCGGGACATCGCTTCGGCTATCCGAAATAGGAAAGCTGCGTATAGGAGGGCGAGGGCCAATCGTTCCCATGAGAACAGAGGCGTATGTCCGCCTGTGCAGGGAATTGAAGGCGAAGGTTAGGCTAGCGAAACGTAACGAAGAACTTCGGGTGGCAAGCCTCTGCAAGGGTAACCCTAAGGAGTTCTTCAGTTATATTAATAGTAGAAAGCCCATAGAAGCATGGTAGACCTGTTAAAGGACCCCAGCGGTGTTCTGCGGACGTCCGACGCGGACATCGCTAATGTGCTGAGTACTTTGCAGGAGTGTTCACCAGGGAGGACACGCGCGTTATCCCCGAGCCAGGCGTCAGGCACGAAGGTGCTGGCCTGGATAGTGTTCGGTGTACCGCGACAGTCGTTGCCGATAGAATAGACAAACTGAGCGCGTTTAAGGCTCCTGGACCAGACCAGTTGCTCCCCAGAGTGTTGCTGGAAGTGCGCGACGAGGTGGCACCCCACCTGGCTACAGTCTTCAACAAATAGTTGGAGACGGGCCAGGTGCCTGGTAAGTGGAGGGAAGACAACGTGACCCCTATCTTTAAGAAAGAGGATCAGGAAATTCCCAGGAACTATCGTCCCATTAGTCTCACTTCAGTTGTAGGTCAATTATTAGAGGGGATAATAGCGGATAGGATCGTTGACCATTTGGATTCCTACAAGCTGCTTGGGGACTCCCAACATGGATTTAGACGGCAAAGGTCGTGTCTCACCAACTTGCTCGAGTTTTTCCAAGTAATGTTGAGTGAGTATAATAAGAGTAGGGCGATTGATATACTTTATCTCGACTTTCAGAAAGTCTTTGATAAGGTACCTCACCGCCGGCTAATGGCGAAAATGCGCGCACTGGGTATCGGTGGCGAAGTAGGTAGGTGGATTGGAAACTGGTTGAAGAATAGGCGGCAGAGGGTTGTAATTAAAGGGGCTAGTTCGGGTTGGGCCTCGGTCACTTGTGGGGTTCCTCAGGGTTCCGCTTTGGGGCCACTGTTGTTTATGATTTACATAAATGATATCGACGGTGGCATCGTCAGTAGCATCGCCAAATTCATTGATGACACCAAGCTTAGAGCCGATGTTGGGACGCCCGAGGCGATCGAGCGACTGCATGCGGATCTAAGTAGGATAGGAGTGTGTTTCGAAAAATGGCAAATGCCGTTTAACTTGTGTAAATGCAAGGTGATGCACATTGGCTACGCCAATCCCAAGTCGGACTACTACATGTTGGGGAGTAATATCGATGCCACTGATTTGGAAAAGGACTTGGGTGTGCTAATTATCAGCGACCTTAAGTTTACCAAACAGTGCGTAGAGGGGGAAAAGAGCCCAGAAACTGTTGGGTTATACGAGGAGGCAATTTCGATTTCGGAACAAGGAGATTGTCCGCGCTGTACAATTCCCTGGTTCGGCCGCACCTGGAGTACGCTGTGCAGTTCTGGTCGCCCACCCTCGGAAAATATATTGAGATGCTGGAGCGCGTGCAGGCGAGGGCCACAAAGTTAATCCCTTCCGTTAGGCATATGGGCTACAATCGACGGTTACGCGCCCTGAACTTGTTTTTGCTGGAAACTCGGAGGCTGCGCGGTCAACTGATCGAGGTTTTCAAGCTTCCGCGGGTTCAACGATGTCGATTTTAGAAGCATGTTTAGTTTAAATGATAACCCAACTCGCAACAATGGTTGGAAGTTGGATTTGAAACTGTTTAGGACTAGTGTGTGTGGGAATTACTTTACGTATAAGATCTGTGACACGTGGAACAGGTTACCTTCAGAAGTTGTGAACAGTCCTCTGTGGATCACTTCAAGAAAAGGTTAGACCCAATCTTACTCACTGCTTGAGGATGTGTTACTGTCTTCTGGGGTGGCTGTTCGAGAAGCTAGCTGTGATAATTTGTAGGAATTTTTCTTTGGCATCCGCTGCCATTGGAACCACCTCGGTATTGGCCGCAAGGCCTTTTGAGGTATTTCTTGTGTCCTTGTAGCTCCTTGTAACATTCACTCTCAACTATACACAGATATATTGATGAGAGGCTTATCTCTTCTATTCGTATAAGAAAGAAATAGGAAGTTAAATTACAATTAGTAAAATTGGCTCCAACATTTTTCATTAAGGAAAAGATTCGAGATTTACCTAATTAAGATGGAAATGAGTTCGAATTTAGATTTAAAATGAGTTGTCTACTTGAAATATAAGTTTCTCTCTCTCTCTCTCTCTCTCTCTCTCTCTCTCTCTCTCTCTCTCTCTCTCATGCACGTTCCTTCTGCGTGTTGTAAACTTTATACTTGGGGTGTGACAGCCCTCCGGTCCCGAGTCGGGGGATTCTAGAGAAATTGGCTGCCAATTCCTTTAGGTTCTCTCTCTTTCGGGAGGGCGGGTGAAGTCTGTTGTACAAACCTGTCCCGTGGGTTACTAGGACCCCTTCCCATCCCACTCTGTCCTTTTAGCTGAGGTTAGGGATGTTCTCCTCTGACTGCAAAAAAAAAGAAAAACTTTTAGTATTAAGTCTTTTTCTCTACTGTTACGATTAGGACGCTGTTGCTCTCTCATGCGTGGGAAGAGAGGCTTGGAACTTCTATAAATAACACCATTTAACTTCAGTTGTAGGTAAATAATTAGAGGGGATAATAGCGAGTAGGATTGTTGACCATTTAAATTCCTACAAGCTACTTGGGGACTCCAACATGGGTTTAGACGGCATAGGTCGTGTCTCACCATCATGCTCGAGTTTTTCTACGTCATGTTGAGTGAGTATGATAAGAGTAGGGCGATTGATTAGACGGCCTTTGATAAGGTACCTCACCGCCGGCTAATGGCCGAAGTGCGCGCGCTGGGTATTGGTGGGGAAGTAGGTAGGTGGATTGAAAACTGGCGAAAAATGCCACGAAGTTAATCCCTTCCGTTAGGCATATGGGCTACAATCGACGCTTACGTGACGCGGGTTCAAAGATGTCGATTTTAGAAGCATGTTTAGTTCAAATGATAACCCAACTCGCAACAATGGTTAGAAGTTGGATTTGAAACGATTTAGGACTAGTATATGTGGGAATTACTTTAACACGTTGATAGTTTAAGATTAAAACATAAGAAAACTCTGCAGGAGTTCGCTTGCACGGTGTCTCTGTGAGCAAGGTAAATATAGAGCTATTTATATATTCTCCACTTTCCTGTAAAATTTCCTTGGCTACTTTTCCAGGGTCAAGGTATTTTCTTCAACCTTTTTTCGTACCTGCCTCTGGCAGGGCGGGAGGGAGCGGAGGGTGGGGAAAGAGCCTTCTACTTTTCTACCCAGTTTTCTACCACTGCAAGGATAGTTGAAAGAAAAATAAACTTTTAATAACAGGATCAGTTCCTCGGTGGATCAGTTCCTCGGTGGATCAGTTCCTCGGTGGATCAGTTCCTCGGTGGATCAGTTCCTCGGTGGATCAGTTCCTCGGTGGATCAGTTCCTCGGTGGATCAGTTCCTCGGTGGATCAGTTCCTCGGTGGATCAGTTCCTCGGTGGATCAGTTCCTCGGTGGATCAGTTCCTCGGGGATCAGTTCCTCGGTGGATCAGTTCCTCGGTGGATCAGTTCCTCGGTGGATCAGTTCCTCGGTGGATCAGTTCCTCGGTGGATCAGTTCCTCGGTGGATCAGTTCCTCGGTGGATCAGTTCCTCGGTGGATCAGTTCCTCGGTGGATCAGTTCCTCGGTGGATCAGTTCCTCGGTGGATCAGTTCCTCGGTGGATCAGTTCCTCGGTGGATCAGTTCCTCGGTGGATCAGTTCAAGAAAAGGTTAGACCAAATCTTGCACACTATTTGAGTGTGTAGAAAATTTTCCCTGGCACCCGTTGCCATTGGTACCTCCTCGGTATGGGCCGCAAGGCCTTTTGAGGTACTTCTTTTCCTTGTATCTCTCTCTCTCTCTCTCTCTCATTAGGTTCCGTGTGTGCGTCCCTCGGGTGAAGCGTAGTAACTCGAGAGGCAGTAAGCTCGATCTCCGGCGGGCGAACTTTGTTAGCCTCAGGGATAGCGTAGGAGATATGGGGTTAGAGGTTGGCGGCGATGTTGAGGGAGTGTGGAGTGCATTCCGGGACGAGTTTATGGTGCTGCAGTCTGCTGCCATACCCTCAAAACCGGTCACCCCTGCTTCAACGCAGCCTATGTGGTTCAATCGTGACATCGCTTCGGCTATCCGAAATAGGAAAGTAGCGTATAGGAGGGCGAAGGCCAATCGTTCCCACGAGAACACTGAAGCGTATGTCCGCCTGTGTAGGGAAGTGAAGGCGAAGGTTAGGCTAGCGAAACGTAACGAAGAACTACGGGTGGCAAGCCTCTGCAAGGGGAACCCTAAGGAGTTCTTCAGTTATGTTAATAGTAGAAAGCCCATTAGAAGCATGATAGGTCCGTTAAAAGACGGAAGCGGCGTTCTGCGGACATCGCTAATGTGCTTAATGAGTACTTTGCCGGAGTGTTCACCAAGGAGGACACCCGCGTCATCCCCGAGCCAGGCGTGAGGCACGAAGGTGCTGGCCTGGATAGTGTTAGATGTACCGCGACAGTCGTTGCCGATAGAATAGACAAACTGAGCGCGTTTAAGGCTCGTGGGCCAGACCAGTTTCTCGCCAGAGTGTTGCGAGAAGTGCGTGACCAGGTGGCTCCCCACCTGGCTACAGTCTTCAACAAATAGTTGGAGACGGGCCAGGTGCCTGGTGACTGGAGGGAAGCCAACGTGACCCCTATCTTTAAGAAAGGGGATCACGAAAGTCCAGGGAACTATGTCCCATTAGTCTCACTTCAGTGTAGGTAAACTATTAGAAGGGATAATAGCTGATAGGATCGTTGACCATTTGGATTCTACAAGCTGCTTGGGGACTCCCAACATGGGTTTAGACGGCATAGGTTCGTGTCTCACCAACTTGCTCGAGTTTTTCCACGTCATGCTGAGTGAGTACGATAAGAGTAGGCGATTGATATACTTTATCTCGACTTTCAGAAAGCCTTTGATAAGGTACCTCACCGCCGGCTAATGGCGAAAGTGCGCGCGCTGGGTATCGGTGGGGAATAGGTAGGTGGATTGAAAACTGCTGAGGAATAGGCGGCAGAGGGTGGTAATTAAAGGGGCTACTTCGGTTGGGCCTCGGTCACTAGTGGGGTTCCTCAGGGTTCCGTTTTGGGGCCACTGTTGTTTACCATTTACATAAATGATATCACGGTGGCATCGTCAGTCGGATCGCCAAATTCGCTGATGACACCAAGCTTGGGGCCAATGTTGGGACGCCCGAAGCGATCGAGGAACTGCGTGCGGACCTAGGTAGGATAGGAGAGTGGTCCGAAAAATGGCAAATGCCGTTTAACTTGGGTAATGCAAAGTGATGCACATTGGCTACGCCAATCCCAAGTCGGACTACTCGATGTTGGGCAGTAATATCGAGGTGACTGATTTAGAAAAGGACTTGGGTGTGCTAATTAGCAGCGACCTTAAGTTTACGAAACAGTGTGTAGAGGTGGAAAAGAAAGCCCAGAAACTATTGGGTTATATCAGGAGGCAATTTCAGTTTCGGAACAAGGAGATGTGCTCTCACTGTACAATTCCCTTGTTCGGCCGTACCTGGAGTATGCTGTGCAGTTCTGGTCGCCCACCCTCAGGAAAGATATTGAGAGGCTGGAGCGAGTGCAGGCGAGGGCCACAAAGTTAATCCCTTCCGTTAGGCATATGGGCTACAATCGACGGTTACGCGCCCTGAACTTGTTTTCGCTTGAAACTCGGAGGCTGCGCGGTCAACTGATCGAGGTTTCAAGCTCTTACGAGGGTTCAACGATGTCGATTTTAGAAGTATGTTTAGTTTAAATGATAACCCAACTCGCAACAATGGTTGGAAGTTGGATTTGAAACTGTTTAGGACTAGTGTGTGTGGGAATTACTTACGTATAAGATCTGTGACACATGGAACAGGTTACCTTCGGAAGTTGTGAACAGTTCCTCTGTGGATCAGTTCAAGAAAAGGTTAGACGAAATCTTGCACACTATTTGAGTGTGTAAAGACATTAGGACCTCAGTCTGCGGAAATTTCTTTTCCTATAAAATAGTTATATCTGGAACCAACTTCCCTCAGAGTGTTCCAGTCAAAGTGTAAATCTGTTTAAAAATAGGCTAGACAAAGTACTGAACACACTCATAGTTTAAGATTAAAACCTCAGAAAACTCTGCAGGAGTTCGCTTGCTCGGTGTCTCTGTGAGCAAGCTAAATATAGAGCTATTTATATATTCTCCACTTTCCTGTAAAATTTTACTTGGCTACTTTTCCATGGTCAAGGTATTTTCTTCAACCTTTTTCCGTACCTGCCTCTGGCAGGGAGGGAGCGGAGGGTGGGGAGAGAGCCTTCTACTTTACTCTCCAGTTTTCTACTACTGCTAGGATAGTTGAAAGAAAAATAAACTTTTACAAAATTTTCCCTGGCTCCCGTTGCCATTGGTACCTCCTCGGTATGGGCCGCAAGGCCTTTTGAGGTACTTCTTTTCCTTGTAACTCTCTCTCTCTCTCTCTCTCTCTCTCTCTCTCTCTCTCTCTCACACACACACACACACACACACACACACACACACACACACACACACAACACCTAAAAGAAAAACAAATGAATGCGTAAGAAGAATTATTCTGCCTCGAGAAAGATGTACTTCAAAATTATTCAAACGTTACCAAGTAATTTGTTTTACACGAAATATTGTTTTAATGTTGTGTGTGTGTGGAACTTATCTGCGTATCTGTTAAATTGATTATAACGCTACAGTAAATATAAGATGATTATTTGAAACAAGATTTCGTTCAGAACTATATATGAACATAACTCTCGCTTGATGATAGTTGTATAGCTTGTACCGTAAGTTTGTGCTTTTTCATTTCTATTATGGTTATGTAGCTCCGTAGATACGGTAACAAGAATTACATAAGTAATTATGAAACAAATATCAAATCATTAAGCAACAGATAAAGGAATTATTAAAATGTTCGTAGACGCAGAGCGTAACATATTCCTGCAACGCAATTTCAGAACCAAGTTTTAAGATCGGAATACTGTACTGGACATCATTTTCAAATCATTAAATGAAGAGTTCGCTTCTTTTGACAGTGAATGAATTCTGCTTCGTTTTCATAAATTGCTCTAGAAAGAGAGAAATCGAGGATACGTCAACTTTACGGAAGTTACAAGTTAACAAAGACCTTAAAATCTACTCTAGTCTAGCCCAAGAAAGGGAGGAGAGACAGAAGAGAGACGGAGGTGCACTTGGGGAGGTTTCTGTTATTAAAGTTGTGCATTTTTTAATTATTCTTGCGATCATTGCCCACCCAATAGCATTCCCATTCGTAGAATGTACAATGTACAATGTACAAAAGTGAAAAATCCACACTTGAGAAAAGCTTTTCTTGATTTGAGAAATAATGGCACTACATTCCCACTCGCGGCAAACGGCACTGAGTGGAAATGTTTAATATCTCCTAACCTAATTTATCGTATCCTAACCTAACCAATCAGAACCAAACTTATCGTATGTATCCGAACCAATCAGAACCAAACTTATCGTATGTATCCGAACCAATCAGAACCTAACTTATCGTATGTATCCGAACCAATCGTATCCTAACCCGGACCAAAGTGGGAAAGGCCGTGGATGAGAATGAGAATGACGAGTTGGAAATAGACCGATCACTTTTTCACGTTCCTATTCTTGGCCGCGGAATCGAATGGGAATAACGGTGAGTAAGAGTAAATCATTCTAGCAGCGGTAGAATACTGGACAGAAAAGCATAAGGCTCTCTTCCCCCCCTATCCGCTCCCTCCCCGCCAGAGGCGGGTATAGAAAAAGGTTCAAGGAAGTACCTTGACCTGGGAAAGTAGCCAAGAAAATTTTATAGGGAAGAGAAGAGCAAAACTAGCTTTACAGTTATGCTATGCACGCAGTAATCGTGTACTAGATCAGTGGTTGGCAACCCGCGGGTCAATTGTAGTATATAGTATATATAAAATAATAATATATTATTATATGAAGCGGTTTTTTATTTTGTCTCGAAAATAGTGTATTTTTATTTAAATTTTGAACTCTGATCTGACCCATTATCAAATTACCAATAAATCAAATTGACCCAGTTTCAAAAAAGGTTGCCTACCACTGTACTAGATAGTACCGTTGTATAAACTAACGTAATATATTTGTGCTGATCGTATATCAACTACAATATTTGGTATCGTCACAAAAACCTCCAACATATGGTTTTGATTTTATACAAAATATTTACAGCTCTTATTACCGAAGTATCGGGCCAACGAGACCCCATGGCCCACTCCAGGCTAGCTGAAAAAGGATTGAGAGAGAAGAAAGGGTCAAACTCTCCATGCTTACACTCGTGTACATGCAAAGCTATCACGCAGAAATAACACTAAAGCTCCTCCTCCTCCTCTCGTGGGCCACTGCCAGCAAAGTGATTAAATGGTACTACAGGAAAGGGGTTGAAACAGGAATTGAAAACGGAAATCAGATCTTCCACACTGTGCCTGCAGTCATCACGTGCACCCAGTTATCAGAGAGAGAGAATACTGAAAACTCGTATCGTGCTTACACTTATAAATCAGTAATAACAATATATAGAACAGAGGTGGTCACGCCTCCTCTACCAGCCATTGTTGACAGTAAAAGGTTAGCACGAAGTGCTTCAAACGACTAAAATAAGGTCAAGGGGACTTTTTCGGAGCAAGACGGGCGACCAAGAGAAAGCTCCGATGTTTTCCGGGTGCCACAAGCCAGATAATTAATAGGGAATTAGGCAAAATTAATATCAAGAATAAGAGTTGCCCTATCATTTTCCATGTTGGTGGCAATGACATTTTTCTGGGAGCGACAGGAGGGCAGACAGAGCCTATTATAAAAGAATTTAAGAACCTAACTGACAAGGTTAGGGATAGGACAGACATGGGTATTGTCGTAGGAATTCTCCCTCGAATGCGTGCTAGTTACTATACTCTAAGTAAAGCCATTAGCATAAATAAAAGAGTTAAACGCATGTGTGAGGAAAAAGGCCTAAAGTTTGTCGATTTTTGGCCTACATTCTACGGAAATGGCGAATACTTTGGTTCGGACGGGATACATTTTAACCAGAAGGGGAAAAAGAAGTATGGTGATTTACTGAACATTAATTTGTATAATCTTTTAAACTAGGACCCCCCAAAACAGCAATTGATCCTGCTCCCCCGCAGTTAGTCCCCCTCCCCCCAGGTAGTCCCCCTCCCCAGCAGGTAGTCCCCCTCCCCAGCAGGTAGTCCCCCTCCCCCAGCAGGTAGTCCCCTCCAACAGCAGGTAGTCCCCCCCAACAGCAGGTAGTCCCCCTCCAACAGCAGGTAGTGACTCCTTCAACGTTGGAGGGGGCTCAGGCTCCTGCGGAGATTGTCCCTTGTTAGTGAGGGGCTCAACTCCCGACAGCCCTGGCTGTTCAGGAAACGGGTCGTGCTAGGGGGCGGTCAGAATAGGGGAGGCTCCCTCCTGCAATGCTTTTTAATGCTAGGTCGATCAGGAACAAGTTTGGCGAGCTACGGGCGCTCTTAGCATCAGAATACCAGGATATCGTTGCTATCACCGAGTCCTGGATTCATACTGATCGTAGGGACTACGTTGGGGAGTTCGAAATTCCCGGGTATAGAATGTTTCGCAAAGACCGCACCCGTGGGGAGGGAGGTGGGGTACTAATTTACGTCAGGGACACGTTGAGTCCGGTTGACTGCCAGTTCCGGTCGGAACGGGAGCTGCTTGGCGTCAATCTAAACGTGGGAGGGACGAACTATAGGTTAATCTTGGTGTACAGACCTCCGCATCTCCTCCTCGAGGACGATACAGCCCTGTACACCGAACTCAGTAGCCTGCTAGGGGATAGGGTGTGTGTAGTTTTAGGAGACTTCAACTGTCGCAGCATAAAGTGGGAAAACAGGACTGCCGATGCTGAAGGGAGGAGGCTAGTTGACTTTGCTGATGAGAACTTCCTCACTCAGTGGGTCAACGAGCCTACACGAGGCGAAAGCGTTCTAGACTTAGTATTCACGACCGAAGACAACCTCGTCACTGGCCTCACCGTTGACGAATCGTTGGGCGGGAGTGATCACGGTCTGATTAGGTTCCGTGTGCGCGTCCTTCGGGTGAAGCGTAGTAACTCGAGAGGCAGTAAGCTCGATCTCCGACGGGCGGACTTTGTTAGCCTCAGGGATAGCGTAGGTGAGATGGGGTTAGAGGTCGGCGGCGATGTTGAGCGGGTGTGGAGTGCATTCCGGGACGAGTTTATGGTGCTGCAGTCTGCTGCCATACCTTCAAAACCGGTCACACCTGCTTCGACGCAGCCTAAGTGGTTCAATCATGACATCGCTTTGGCTATCCGAAATAAGAAAGTAGCGTATAGGAGGGCGAAGGCCAGTCGTTCCCACGAGAACACTGAAGCGTATGTCTGCCTGTGTAGGGAAGTGAAGGCGAAGGTTAGACTAGCGAAACGTAAGGAAGAACTACGGGTGGCAAGCCTCTGCAAGGGGAACCCTAAGGAGTTCTTCAGTTATGTTAATAGTAGAAAGCGGACCTCCGACGCGGACATCGCCAATGTGCTTAATGAGTACTTTGCGGGAGTGTTCACCAGGGAGGATACCCGCGTCATCCCTGAGCCAGGCGTGAGGCACGAAGGTGCTGGCCTGGATAGTGTTAGATGTACCGCGACAGTCGTTGCCGATAGACTAGACAAACTGAGCGCGTTTAAGGCTCCTGGGCCAGACCAGTTTCTCCCCAGAGTGTTGCGAGAAGTGCGCGACCAGGTGGCTCCCCACCTGGCTACAGTCTTCAACAAATCGTTGGAGATGGGCCAGGTGCCTGGTGACTGGAGGGAAGCCAACGTGACCCCTATCTTTAAGAAAGGGGATCACGAAAGTCCAGGGAACTATCGTCCCATTAGTCTCACTTCAGTTGTAGGTAAATTATTAGAAGGGATAATAGCTGATAGGATCGTTGACCATTTGGATTCGTACAAGCTGCTTGGGGACTCCCAACATGGGTTTAGACGGCATAGGTCGTGTCTCACCAACTTGCTCGAGTTTTTCCACGTCATGTTGAGTGAGTACGATAAGAGTAGGGCGATGATGTACTTTATCTCGACTTTCAGAAAGCCTTTGATAAGGTACCTCACCGCCGGCTAATGGCGAAAGTGCGCGCGCTGGATATCGGTGGGGAAATAGTAGGTGGATTGAAACTGGCTGAGGAATAGGCGGCAGAGGGTGGTAATTAAAGGTGCTAGTTCGGGTTGGGCCTCGGTCACTAGTGGGGTTCCTCAGGGTTCCGTTTTGGGGCCACTGTTGTTTATCATTTATATAAATGATATCGACGGTGGCATCGTCAGTCGGATCGCCAAATTCGCTGATGACACCAAGCTTGGGGCCAATGTTGGACGCCGGCCCGAAGCGATCGAGGAACTGCGTGCGGACCTAGGTAGGATAGGAGAGTGGTCCGAAAAAAATGCCGTTTAAATTGGGTAAATGCAAAGTGATGCACATTGGCTACGCCAATCCCAAGTCGGACTACTCGATGTTGGGTAGTAATATCGAGGTGACTGATTTAGAAAAGGACTTGGGTGTGCTAATTAGCAGCGACCTAAGTTTACGAAACAGTGTGTAGAGGTGGAAAAGAAAGCCAGAAACTATTGGGTTATATCAGAGGCAATTTCAGTTCGGAACAAGGAGATTGTGCTCTCACTGTACAATTCCCTTGTTCGGCCGCACCTGGAGTATGCTGTGTAGTTCTTTTCGCCCGCCCTCAGGAAAGATATTGAGAGGCTGGAGCGAGTGCAGGCGAGGGCCACAAAGTTAATCCCTTCCGTTAGGCATATGGGCTACAATCGACGGTTACGCGCCCTGAACTTGTTTTCGCTTGAAACTCGGAGGCTGCGCGGTCAACTGATCGAGGTTTTCAAGCTCTTACGCGGGTTGAACGATGTCGATTTTAGAAGTATGTTTAGTTTAAATGATAACCCAACTCGCAACAATGGTTGGAAGTTGGATTTGAAATGGTTTAGGACTAGTGTATGTGGGAATTACTTTACGTATAAGATCTGTGACACATGGGACAGGTTACCTTCGGAAGTTGTGAACAGTTCCTCTGTGGATCAGTTCAAGAAAAGGTTAGACCAAATCTTGCACACTATTTGAGTGTGTACAAAATTTTCCCTGGCACCCGTTGCCATTGGTACCACCTCGGTATGGGCCGCAAGGCCTTTTGAGGTACTTCTTTTCCTTGTAACTCTCTCATATATATATACACAGGGTGTCCCATAAGTCCGGCATCATAGGAGAAATTCATATTTTTCTATTTCGACAAACCATAATTCATATGCTCGGGATGCCAATTTCCCGTCCACCACTCTGTTCACTGACGAGGCTGTTTTTTATGGAAATGGTGAGGTAAATCGACAGAACACCCGCTACTGGTCTCAAAACAACCCTCACTGGTATACCTATTCAAAGGAACAAGGTGCATCTCGGGTGATGGTATGGTGTGGCATTTGGAGGGATCGCATCATAGGCCCCCTCTTTTTCGATGAACATGTCACTGGAGGCACCTACCTACGTATGCTCAAGGAAGAAGCATTTCCCAGTGTCTTGAACGAAGAAGGAAATTTCCCAATATGGTTCCAGCAAGACTGCGCTCCTGCACATTACAGCACCCAAGTAAGGTAATACCTGTACCAACAATTCCCTGGTCATTGGATAGGACGTCGAGGGCCTGTGGAATGGCGAGCTAGAAGCCCGGATCTCACGCCACAAGATTTTTATCTCTGGGGCCACTTGAAAGCGCTGGTATACGCAGAGAAAATGAGGAGTGTTGAACATTTGCGGCAGCGCATTATTAGGGCATGTAACACCATTACTCGACATCATTCACCGTGTGCTTGCTGACTGGGTATCACGTCTGAATTTGTGTCGTGAAAACAATGGTGGACATATTGAGCACGTTCTGTAAATAAAAGCTTTTGTTTTGCCTTTTTTTATTATTTTTCCTATGATGCCGGACTTATGGGACACCCTGTATATATATATTATTATATATATATATATATATATATAATATATATATATATATATATATATATATATATATATACGGGTAACGGGTGAACCAAAAGTAGGTGGGCAGTAGGTTGAATAGGGTTTGTTATATTATATTATGACTATGGTGTTCATTATAACTATGGTGTTTGTGTTATATTATATTAAATATTATAACTAAATTTATTTAAATTTAATCTTTTCTTTTCAGATAGTTCAGAGAACCCATAATGGCAAATAATCTAAATACTGATGCCAGAAAATGGGTGTTAAAAGAGTATTGGAAATCTCAAAATACTGAAACTGTTAGAACAAAATGGGTTGAAACATTTGGTACTCAAGAGACAAACCATTTACCGCATTCGTCACAATTTTGATGCCACTGGCTCAATTGTTAATGCCCCAAGAACTGGTCGACCCAAAACAGTTTGCACAGAGGACAATAAGCAACTTGTTGCCGAAGCATTTGTTCACAGTCCCAAAAAGTCCACCAGAAGAGCCTCAGCAGAACTGGACATTTCACAAACCTCTATTATACAAATTCTGAAATCTATTGGGTTGAAAGCTAATCGTCACGGCTAATTCATGGCTTATTGGAGGATGACCCAGACAGGCGGCTGCAATTTAGTGAGATCATGCTGAACGAAATTGAAGGAAATCCAATAATTTTAGATAACATTGTGTGGACCGATGAGGCTTCTTTCAAATTATCAGGTCATGTTAACCGACATAATTGTGTTTACTGGTATAGTGAGAACATGCATTTAACATTAGAGCAGCAACTAAACCAGCCTGGTGTCACTGTTTGGGGTAGTATTTCAAGTTCTGGTGTTTTAGGACCAATTTTTGTTGATGGAACAGTCACAGGTGATAAGTATCTCGAAATTCTAATGAATGAAGTTGTTCCACACTTAAAACAACAGCCTAATTCACATGACCTCTATTTCCAACAAGATGGGGCCCCTCCACATTATTCAAGAGCAGTCCGTGAGTATCTTGATGAAACATTTCCCGAGAAATGGATCGGCCGAAGAGGTCCAATTGAATGGCCTGCACGTTCACCTGACTTTACCCCAATGGATTTTTTCTTTTGGGGAGTACTCAAGGACAAAGTTTATAGTCGAAAACCACGAAGTGTTGGTGATTTGAAAAATTACATCAGAGATGCATTTCAAGAAATTAATGCACAAAGAAACTTGTGCAAAAATGTTTGTCGAAGTGTGAAAGGTAGACTTCAAAGCTGTGTAAATTGTGATGGACAGCAATTTGAGCACCTGCGTTGATAAAATTTTCAGTGCTTTTGTATTGTATTGGTATAAGTTAATTTTTTTTTTATTTTGTATTATAGTATACAAAAAAATTAAATATAATTGTATATGTATTCTCAAAATAAACGTTATCATTTACTGTCTACCTACTTTTGGTTCACCCGTATATAAATAAATAAATAAATAAATAATAAATAAATAAATAAATAAATAAATAAATAAATAAAATAGACCCCATAAATTTTTTTGTCGAATCCTTCACTGGCCGCTCTTGATAAATTATAATAGAAAGGCAATTTAAAATCAGGTACTAACACACTCCTTCATCAGATATCTCGAAAAAAAGTAGAACGTTGATAGACTGATCTAAAACATCTGTTCGAAAGAGCAAATGGAATGAGTCTACCATCGATGCAATGAAGAATCCTTGCACAAAACCACACACACACACACACGCATATAGTGTATATGTATGTATGTGTGTATGCATGTATGCACGCAACAGATTTAATTAGTGTTGTGGTGTATCTTTGTGTTGGAAGACGAGTATTGGAGCGACTTCCATACCGCTTTTCCGATTAGGACAAGAGCGTAGCATACAAATTTTCGAGTATAGCATGTCGGAATCACTAGGGCGAATGAGGTGGCCCACGTCATTTCATGTGCACGTATTTAATTGTATAATGGGTCATTTAGTTCCTAATTATTATTTATATATCACGCGGCCTTCCCTTAATTAAAGGGACTTTTACAGAGGCGCTCGTGCTTATATGTAGAGCGAGCCAAATTTTCTTTCGAAACTATGTAGCAATACTGTACAATTGAATCACTTTTAGAGGTTTATATAATATAAAAAAGAAATAAGTTTATTACTGTCACAAAAAAGAATGAAATATTCAAACAAAAACAGTTACCAATTCATAATTTTTTGTTTTTAGAAATTTTGTCTCAAGGGGAACTTATTTCCGAACTGTACATTTGATTATGGTTTATATGTTGAGGAATTTCAATCCTATTTGTTCGACTTCGAGTATTTGAGATTCTCCCATTGTTGACAGATGGATTTCATACCACGAATTGTTCCTCTCTAATAAATTCAACCACACGCAGATATATATATATATATATATATATATATATATATAGTGTGTACAGTATGTGTATATATGTATAGGTATTTGTGTGTATATATATATATATATATGTGTGTGTGGGGGATGATCCCGGGTTCGATTCCTGGGAGGTGCCTCATTTTTCATTTGTTCTTTCTCCTCATCTTGTGCGGACGCTCTTCTACACAGGCGTCGTTCTTTACAGTAATTATACTGCGTGTTGTTTGCAGTTAAAAAAAAAAATATATATATATATATCCCCCTCGATTAGGTACTCCGGCTTGCCGGGCCGAGGGGGCTCGCACACCTCGTGGGTTGTTGGAGTTTCCTCAACTCTTCGCGGGGTGTGGGCGAAGAGTTAGCTAGTTGCATTTTTTCCCTTTTCTTTTTGCTCCCCTTTTATTTCCGCATCTCCCGGAATTTCTTTTGTCTTGACTCGGTCTTGGGATTCTGTCAATTGTAGTATCCCCCCCCCTCCGTTTGTATTTTGCAGTCTTGGGGTCATCGGGTGCACCCGCTGGGGGGCATCGCTCTGTGGCTGAGCCGTGCTCTGGGGACGGTACGGGCGCCCGGACCGCTGCTGCGTCTGGATTGGGTCTTTGCTAGGCCCTTAACGGACAGATCTCCGTAGAGCCAATCTGCTGTTTTTAAAACGACAGTCAGGTTGGGGGGGGGGCTACCCGGGACATTGGGCCTGCGCCTTGAAGGATGCAGCGCGGATGATGCATTGCCTTGGGTCCGAGGTTGTCTTTTTTGTAATGCTATTGTTTATGGGTTCAATTTCAAAACTTCAATCCCGTCCTGTTGACGACTCTGGCCCGCCCTTGGATTTGGATAAGACTTCTACTTTGGTCGTTCAGCGGCCTCTGCCTCGCTGGATTGACCTTAAAGCCGTATGGCCCCCTCTCGTCCTCTGCGGCGTCTGGCTCTCGTGGTGGCCGTAGGGCGGGGTCTTCGCGGCCCTCGTTCTCGCGCCCACTCTCGGTTACCGTCACACATGGACCTCTCTCTGCTGTCAATTTCTGTCCGGTGGACAGGTTCCTTGTTCTCCGCCCTTCCGCTAGCTCCCTTCCGGGCAACTCGGAACGGGTGTTTCAGCGTCTTAAGACGGTGGGGGTTCCCTGTCGTTATGATATCCGCCCTCTGAGGGATGGGTCTCTTCTTTTGAAGTCCCGTTCTTCGGGGGTGACTGAGTCCCTTCTACAGTTGCAGGATGTTTTGGGTTGCAGAGTTTCTGTGACTCCCCATCCGCAATTGAATAGCTGTCAGGGCACCATTTTCGCTTCCCGTCTGCCTGCTGTCAATCTCGGTTGGCGAGTTGCAGGAGGATCTTGCCCCCCAGGGGGTAACGAAAGTCTTCCGCTTTTCGTCCCGCCGGGATGGTGCTCTTACCCCGTCCGCTCGTCTGCTCCTGACCTTTGACTCCCTTGTGCCTCCGGCCCAAGTGTTCTGGGGCGTGGGTGATCGCCGGTCGTGAGAGTTTTCGGTGCGACCGTATGTGCCTGACCCGGTTCGCTGCTTTGGCTGCAACCGGTTCGGCCATGTTAGCTCTGCGTGCCGCCGTGAGGGTAAGCTGTGTCCGTTGCGGTGGGCTTGCGCACCCTACCCCATGCACGAAGCCCCCGCGGTGCTCGAACTGCTCGGGGGCCCACCCTTCTTCCTCTCGGGACTGCCCCGTTTTCAAGTTTGAATTCGAGTTGCGGTCCTTAAGGACTACCGAATTCCTTAGTGCGCGGGAGGCGCGCGATAGGGTCCGTGACCGGGAGCCGCGGCGGGGGTTGTCCTATGCTGCGGCTCTTGGCTCCGGCGGGTCCTCGGGCCAATCCCGTGCTACCCCGGCGCCTACCGGAGTGGTGCCCCCCCCTGGAAGTTCCGGGGGTTGGTTGTCCTCCTGGCGCCGCGGGACCTTCTTGTCCCTCTGACTCACTTTCAGACATCACATCTGATTCCCTGCCTACAAGTGCCCCTTCTCCCTCTCCGGCCTTGGGGTCTGGATTCTTGCCTACTCGTCTCTCGGGTGGGGAAGGTGATGCCCCGAAGGGGAGGAGGAAGCGTCGCCGTGGTCGGAGTCCTCCAGACCCGATCATGACCACTGCTCGCCCTGCTTCCCCTTCTTCATCGGAGGGGAAGCGGCGCGCCGCTCCTAATCCGCTCGGGACTCCCCCCCCCCCCCCCTCCCTATACGGAGGGCTGGTAGGGCGTCACCTCCCGGTGCCTCAACTAGTGTCGGTTGAGGTACACCGCCCCATGACACCCTCGATTACTGACTCGTTTCCCACGGTGGTCGAGAGGAGCCTGGACTCTCTCCCCCTTCGGCTCCTGCTGAGAGTGGTCGGGTCTTTCTGGTGGGGAGTCGGGGGTTTCGCTGGGCCCGTCTCGTCGTCTCTCCCCCCCTCAGGGGAGCCCCTCTCTGAACTCCCTGTTCCACTTTCCACCTCTCGTTCGACTACGGGTGAAGCAGCAGCTGCGGAGTCGGTGGCCCCTACGGTCCTACCCCACCCGTTCGGGGTGAGTCGGGGAAGCCGATTCCGTCCCCGGTTACGGACCGTTCAGTTTGCTGCTCAGCTTCGTCCGTGGCTATTTCTCTGCTTCTTATAATGCCACTTCCCCTTACAGTTCCATTTTGCATTGGAACTGTAGGTTTTTTTTAGCTAACTGGGAGAACCTTGCCTCCCTGCTGGAGAGCGAGCGGCCTTCCTGTGATTGTCTCCAGGAGACTATCCTGGCTGCGCAGGGACTCCCTCGTCTCTCTGGCTATGTTGGTTTCCCTTGCACCCCGGATGAGCGCGCACGTCGGCGGGGTGCGGCGATTTATGTACATCATTCATTACCCTCGCGAGGTGTGCCTTTTCCTACTTCTTTGCAGGCTGTGCGGCTCTTTTTAGATCGCCAGTACACTGCCTGCTCGATTTATATTATTCCTCATGACCCTCCTTCTCGCGACGCGGTTCGCGAGTTGGTGTTGCAATTGCCTCGACCGTTTCTCCTCTTCGGGGACTTTAACAGTCGCGACCCGGCTTGGGGAGATGTCCGGTCGACTAATGTTGCTGGTATGTTGCTTTCCTTAATGGAGGAACTTTCCTTCGTGTACCTCAATTCCGGCGAACTTACCTACTTCCACGAACCCACGGGTTCATCCACCTGTATTGATATCTCCTTGGTGTCCCTCGATGCCTTACTCGATTTTCCGTGGAGGGTGTTGGGGGACTCTTATGGCAATGATGATTACCCAGTCTGTCTTCAGCCGGTCGGACCGCAGCCGGGTGTCTCGTCTCGACCGAGGTGGTGCCTGGCGCGGGTTGACTGGCCATCCTTCAGAGCTCGTTCCGTCATTGCCCGTTCGGTGTTGAGCTTTGGCTCTGTGGATGAGAGCTTGGAGTTGTTCGAGCGGCTGGTAATGGGCGTCGCGGAGGACTGTATTCCTCGATCTCCCGGTAACTCGCGGACGCGTAGCGTCCCGTGGTGGACTCCAGCATGTCACCATGCGGTGTGTGAGAGGAGGAGGGCAACGCGCCGCTTCCACCGCACCCGGCTCACGGACCACTTGATTGAGATGCGGCGGGCGAAGGCTTTCGCCCGCCGGACTCTCAAGTTGCCCCGTCGGGCCTCTTGGCGTGCTTTTGTGTCCGGCATTTCCTTGTCTACCCCTTCTGCTGCTGTGTGGCGGAAGGTACGTAGTATCGAGGGGAAGCTAGTCGCCCTGTCCTTCGGAACGGGGACGGCTTCCTTTCGGATCCTACTTCTGTGGTCGATCGGCTGGCCGAGGCTTTTGCTGCGGTTTCCCGTTTCCCTTCAGCTGCAGATCGTCCTTTGTCGGATGTTACGTTCCCGCCGCCTGGGAACGAGCCCTATAACCGTCTCTTTACGATGCGGGAACTTCGGGCTACCTTGGCAACCCGTCGTTCTTCCGCCCCTGGCCCTGATGACATTCCGTATGACTTTATTTGGAACCTGCACCCGATGGCCCTACACTTCTTGCTGGATCTTTTCAACCGGGTGTTGGTTGAGGGGTCGTTCCCTTCCCGTTGGAGGGAGGCGATTGTGGTCCCGATACTTAAGCCGGGGAAGGATCCGGCGGAGGTGGCGGGCTATTGGCCTATTGCCTTGACGAGCTGCTTATGCAAACTCCTTGAATAGATGGTGGCCGTCCGACTTTCCTTTACACTGGAGTCGCTTGGGTTATACCTCCCCACCCAGTATGGCTTTCGTCGATTTCGGGGTACTCTGGACCCCCTTCTCCTCCTTGGTCATGATGTACGGGAGGCCTTTTCCCGCCGGAATCTTGTCCTGGCCGTCTTTTTCGATGTCCAAAAGGCCTATGACACGACCCGTCGGGGAGTTGTCGTGGACGGTTTGAAGTCTCTTGGTTTTGTGGGCTTTTTGCCCACATTTCTTCGTGACTTCCTCTGCCGTCGCACTTTCCGCGTCCGTAATGGGGCGGCCCTATCTGACCTGTATGTTCAGGAGGGGGTGCCACAGGGGTGTCTTGAGCGTCTCCTGCTTCAATCTGGTCATGTCTGCGCTACCGGAGGCCCTTCTGCCCTCGGTGCGTTGTTCCATCTACGCCGACGATCTGGCTGTCTATGCCGCGGGGACGAGTCCCCCCCCTCGTGGAGAGGCAAGTCCAACTCGCGGTCAATCGGGTTGGACGTTGGGCGTCGTCGGTGGGCCTTACGCTGTCTTCCCCGAAGACTTCGTGT
>JAJOZX010006315.1:160000-167500 GCA_023014485.1 Bathynomus jamesi
TTGTTCACTTTTTACATGTGTATGTGTATATATTATATGTATATATGTATGTGTATATATATATACATGTGTATATATATGTGTATATATATGTGTATATATATATGTGTATATATATATAGTGTATATATGTGTGTATATATATGTGTGTATATATATTGTGTATATATATGGTGTGTATATATATAGTATATATATGTGTATATATAGTGTATATATATGTGTGTATATATATATGTGTATATATATGTGGTATATATATATATGTGTAATATATATATATGGTGTGTATATATATATATGTGTGTGTATAGATATATGTGTGTGTATATATATGTGTGTGTATATATATATGTGTGTATATATGTGTGTATATATATATGTGTATATACACTATTGATCAAAAGTATTCGGACACGCAATGGTTTTGGGAAAAATGGTTTTATTATGGCATTTAGTAACAGTAGGTCCACCCTTTGCTTTTATTACAGCGTCAACAGTCGAGGCATACTTTCCACCAGTTTTCGGTAAGTCTGTGCGGAATGGCTCGCCATTCCTCTTGCAGAGTTGATGCAAGAGATGCAAGTGAAGCCGGCGTGGTGTGGGTTTCGTATCCGTCGCTCCAGTTCGTCCCACATGTGCTCGATTGGGTTGAGATCGGGGCTCTGAGCAGGCCAGTCTAACAAATCCACCTTATTTTCACGAAACCAGTCCTGCACACGCCTTGCAGTATGGCAGGGAGCTCGATCCTGTTGAAACAAACAATGGCCATCTCCGTAGTATTGCCAGTGTAGGGAGGGCCGAATTGTCCAGAACGTCGAGATAAACGTCAGCGTTCATGGTAGTGCGTATAACAACCAACGGGCCGAGCCCTAGCCAGGAAAAACAACCCCATACCATGATGGACCCTCCACCGAACTTCACCGTTGGACGTACACAGTCAGGAAGAAGCCGTTCTCCGGGCTGTCGCCACACCCAAACACGCCCATCAGACTGGAAGAGTGAATACCGCGACTCGTCGCTCCAAAGAACAGTTTTCCAGTCCTCCATGGTCCAGGAACGACGGGAGACACACCAGGCCAAACGACGCGTGGCATTAACTTTTGTAATCAGTGGCTTGTGTACAGCTGCTCTACCATAATAACCGAGTCTGTGCATCTCTCTGCGGATAGTTACAGTACTAACGGAGGTACCGGATGCTCTTCCTACCTCCTCAGCGATGGAAGCGGCAGAGGACGTGCGGGACTTCTTGACATGTCGTACCAGACTTCTTCTATCACGTTCCGTCAGTTTGCGTGGTCGTCCGGAACGTTTTTTCGCGTTAGTTGCACCGTCATGCTTCCATCTCATGATAACATCCGCTACAGTCGACTTTGGTATATCCTGTTTGGCTGCAATGTTTCGTATAGAAACGTTACTTAAATAACATCCGATGATGAGTCCACGTTGGAACTCGGAGAGTTCACGTCCGCGCGGCATGGCTTCACAACAGTTACTGATAACTTAACAGAACACCTCAGCATTATAGTTTCGCCACGCTTTTTCCCAGCATACCTTTCGGCGAAGGTGATATTTGCAGAAATGCGGATTTTCCGGGGTGTCCGAATACTTTTGATCATATAGTGTATATATATGTGTGTATATATATATATGTGTATATATATATATGTGTGTATATATATATATGTGTATATATATATGTGTATATATATTATATGTGTATATATATATATATATGTGTGTGTGTGTGTGTATGTGTGTGTGTGTGTATATGTGTGTATATATATATATGTGTGTGTGTGTGTTGTATATATATATAGGGTGATCCAGAGAAATGGGACCCAAAAGAAACCCCTGTTACTCTTAAAGTATACGTCCATTTATAAAATCATACGCATCATTCGAAAGAGGATAGTTACAAGTTTGTACAGGATTGTATAGGTTTTGACAATACAAGACAAGATAAGATACAAAACAAAAAAGTGTTAGTTAAAACTAACCCTTCAAGATGACTGCATGGACTGTGGAACAGCTTCGTTTCATAACTGAGCAATATTATGAGCATGGAAGTGTAGTTTCAGCTCAAAGATCTTTCAAGACAAATTTTCAGATGTCAAAATCACCTAAGAAAGTAATCCGTCGGTGTGTCAGAAATTTTTCCCTAACTGGCAGCATTGGAAAAAGAAAACCAACTGGAAGAGTGCGCACAGCAAGGATAGACGAGATCATTAACAGAACTCATGAAATTGTACAGGATAATCCTAACATAAGCATCAGACGTGCTTCTCAGCTGTTAGGAGTTGGATATGGAACAACACACCGTATATTCAAGCAAAATTTAATGCTCTTTCCATATAAAATTCAAACAGTGCAACAACTAAACGATGGAGATTTCGCACGAAGACGACAATTCTGTCAATGGATCCAACAGAAGGTAAATGACACCACCAATTTTCTAGCAACTTTGATTATGTCAGACGAAGCCCATTTTCACTTGAATGGAACTGTAAACAAACAAAATTGTCGTTTCTGGGCAACAGAAAAGCCATTGAATATTACCGAAGTCCCGTTGCATAGTCAGCGTGTAACTGTTTGGTGTGGTCTTACTGCATCTCAGATCATAGGGCCGTACTTTTTCGAGGATTCCACCGGAAACACGGTCACTGTAAATGGTGATCGCTACGAAAAAATGTTGACCGATTTCCTTATTCCTAAATTAAGAGATCTTTGTCTAGAAAACCACTGGTTCCAACAAGACGGAGCTACCTGCCATACCACGAGGAACTGCATTGCAGTTTTGCGTCAAACGTTTCCAGGCGAGTTAATCTCAAGATTTGGGGACGTTGAATGGCCCGCAAGGTCTCCAAATTTTTCTCCCTTAGATTATTATCTCTGGGGATATTTAAAGAGTAGGGTCTACAGAAATAACCCAACGACCTTGCAAGAATTGAAGGCCGCCATCACAAATGAGATACAGGCCATACCACCGCGCACACTTGCAAAAGTGATGCAGAACTTACAAGCGAGAACACTGGAATGCTTGGCAACTAATGGAGCACATTTGAAAGGAGTCATTTTAAAAAAATAAATATTTCATAATAAACTTGTAACTCTACTCTTTCGAATGATATATAGTTTTTATGAAGAATTAAATATTAAGAATATTTGGCTTTTTTATGGGTCCCATTTATCTGGATCACGCAGTATATGTGTGTGTGTATATATATATATATATATATATATATATATATATATATATGTGTGTGTGTGTGTGTATATGTGTGTATATATATATATATATATATATATATATGTGTGTGTGTATATATGTGTGTATATGTGTGTGTATATATATGTGTGTATATATATGTGTGTGTGTGTATATATATATATGTTGTATATGTGTATGTGTATATGTGTGTGTGTGTATAATATATATATATATATATGTGTGTATGTGTGTGTTTATATATATGGAGTGCCACATTTCTGAAGAAATGCAGAGAGTATTGCAAAACCGCTATACTTACTATGGAGGAAATCACTCGACACAGGACGAATTCCACTCCCCTTAAAGAACGCTAATATTCCCCCCCTATTTAAAGGTGGTAACAGAGCAATGCCCAAAAAATATCGGCCAGTGGCTCTCACCTCACACCTTATAAAGTGTTTTGAACGCATAATTAGAGGCAAAATTACCTACTACCTACAGGAAAAAGACTTATACAAACCAAATCAACATGGCTTCAGGGCGGGTAGATCATGCCTGTCACAGCTACTAGACCACCAGGAGAAAATATTAGGAACATTGTGTCGAGGACAAAACATTGATGTAATATACTGATTTTGCTAAAGCCTTCGATAAATGTGACCATGGAATCATAGCACACAAACTTAAGGATACAGGAATTACTGGAAACCTAGGAAGGTGGATATTTAATTTTTTGACGCAAAGAACGCAAAGAGTGGTGGTAAACGGAGTTAAATCGGAAGTCTCGGAAGTCGTGAGCTCTGTCCCACAAGGGACAGTATTAGCTCCCTTGCTGTTCATAATAATGATTGCAGATATTGATGCAGATATTAAGGACAGTATTGTATCATGCTTCGCAGATGACACGAAGATATGTAAGGAAATATTGAACGAAGATGACATAAGGAAACTACAAAACGACATTGAAACATTATTCCAGTGGGCAGAACTTCAAGCAGAGCTGGGCACTTGCGTTTTTTGCGCGTTTTTTTGCGGTACTGCGGTACTACTACCGCACTACCAAACCGGTACCGCATAACGCAGTACCGCAAAGGATCGCTGAAAGTACAGCAGTACCGCTACCGCATTCAAATTTCCCGCGGTACTTTCCGCGGTACCGACCAACACGGTAGTACCGCAGTACCGCAAAAAAACCGCAAGTGCCCAGCTCTGGGCCGCAGAAGACAACAATATGAAGTTCAACGAAGAAAAATTCCAACTTCTAAGATATGGTAATAATAAAGAGCTACAGAAAAAAGGGTACAAAACTCCGCAAGCCAAACAGATAACACCAAATCCACAAGTCAGGGATCTTGGAGTAATAATGTCGTCGGATGCAGAATTCAGAGAGCACTATAAAATCAAAATCACAACGGCTAGAAAAATAATGGGAATCATCTGGAGGAGCTTCCGCAGCAGAAAAGCAAACATCATGCTCAAATTATAGAAGAGTCTAGTCCTACCAATAATTGAGTGTTGCTCAGTACTCACAAGCCCACACAGAAAAAGAGACATTGCGAGCATTGAAGCTATACAAAGGACTTTTACGTCTAAGATAGAGGAAACGGAAGGTGAAGACTACTGGTCTCGACTACAATCCCTGGAACTCTACTCTGTTGAAAGAAGGCGAGAGCGGTACACAATAATATACATATGGAACATACTTGAGGGCTCTGTCCCTAACCTCAGAAATGAAATAGAAACAAACTGGAATGAGAGAAGAGGCAGATTTTGTACGGTCCCAGCTGCGGTGGGACAAGGAGCCATGAAAACGAGGATGGAAAATACCCTCAGAATACGGGGCCAAAAGCTTTTCAATGTCCTTCCAAAAGAAGTGAGGAATCTCCAGCACACCAACCTGAATAACTTCAAGAACCAGCTGGATAGATTCTTGTGCAAAGTCCCTGACCAGCCATGCGTGGCTGGCTACGAGGGCAGGAGGCGATCAGAGAGCAATTCCCTCCTTCACCAAGTCCCGCAAATGAGGCGAGATGCTGCAGAGGGGTCGACCGCAGGTCGATCCTGAACCGTCGTTCAAACTCAACAAAAGTAATGTGTGTGTATATGTATATATGTGTATGTGTGTGTGTGTATATATATGTATATATATATATATATGTGTGTATTTGTGTATATATATATATATGTGTATATAAGCACACCGGACAAAAAATTAGTCACCCCTAATAGCACCGATAGTAGGAAATTCAAGGTCACACAGAGGGCGCTGATGTAGCATTGGTAAGTGACAAGTAGCGGTGACGTAGCACACAGGATCAGATCTGTTTCGTGAGGTGGTGAAGAACAAAGTGTGTGTTGGATATAGTCTGCAAAATGGGTCGTGAGGCAGACGTTACTCAGTGGCAAAAAGGAGCCATCGTGTTTGGCAGAGCCCACGGACACAAAATGTCTGAAGTAGCCCAATTTGTTGGTGTGTCAACGCGTACTGTCCAGCGAGTTTACAAAGAGTGGTGTAGTTCGCAATGAACTGACATTCGACGGCGTAACTGTGGCCGGAAAACAATTCTCGACAATAGGGACCGCCGCCATGTTTCTCGTCTAGTAACTGCAAATCGTTTTCAAACCAGAGAACAATTGCTCCAAGAAACCAATGAGGTTCTCCAGCGACCAATTTCCGAACGGACATTGCGACGAGAACTGCATGCGATGGACATCTTGAGCAGGGTACCACGGAAGAGGCCGATGTTAACAGCAAGTCACAAATTGGCACGTTATAAATGGGCTCAGAGGCACAAAACTGGACTGCGGCAGATTGGAAACGTGTAATTTGGTCCGATGAGTCCAGTTTTTGTTTGTTCTCCAATGATGGGAGGCGACGAGTACATCGCAGGTCCAATGAAGCCTTTAATCCTGAATGCGTCGAAGGTGTTGTTCAGGCTGGAAACAGAAAGTGAAGCGCAGGAATAGACACCCACGGACTCTGGCGGAACTTCGGGACCGGCTGATGAACGAATGGCAGCAAATCGATGTTCAGTACATGCACAACCTCGTAGTCTCTGCCTCGCCGGATTCGTGCGGTTATCAAGGCCACAGGCGCCGTCACACGTTATTAGGTACATTCTGAGAGGGGTGACTAATTTTTTGTCCGGTGTGCTTATATATATGTGTGTGTGTGTGTGTGTGTGTATATATATGTGTGTGTATATATATATGTGTGTGTATATATATATATATGTGTGTGTGTATATATATGTGTGTGTATATATATGTGTATATATGTATATAGTGTGTGTATATATATATGTATATATGTGTGTATTATATGTGTATATATGTATATATATGTGTGTATATATATATGTATATGTATGTGTGTGTAATATATTAATGTATTATATATATGTGTGTATATATATGTGTATATATATATATGTATAATGTGTGTATATATATATATATGTATTATATATATGTGTATATATGTATATATATATATATATGTGTGATTTATATATATATGTGTATATATATATGTGTGTATATATGTGTATATATATATGTGTGTGTATATATGTGTATATATATATGTGTGTGTATATGTGTATATATATGTGTGATATATGTGTGTATATATATATGTATGTATGTGTGTATTATATATATGTATGTATGTGTGTGTATATATATATGTGTATATGTTTGTATATATATGTGTATATATATCTATATATTGTGTATATATATGTGTGTGTGTATATATATATATGTTAATGTTATAATGTTTGTTATAATGTTTCAGACCAACAAAGACCCTAGGATCCACTCATGGCTGGTCTACCTAACTGTGTTCGTAATCGTGTATTGTGTATGGCCTCCGTGGTGCGGAAGGGACCTATAATTTTACGTGGGTTCCGAACCACAAGAACATAAACTTATTTAAAACTGCCGGTAAATTGGCAACGACCAATTTTTACGAACTAAATAATTTTCAATTTAAAAATAATTAATTATCGGTTTAAAACTAAAGATAGAATCTCTCGGTCCAGAGGAGCAAGTCATAATAGACTACTATCCACAAATATGTTACTTCTATATCTATTATATAACGGACATGCAAATATATCAGATCCAAAGAATCCAGGCAATTTCATTACGGTATCCATCAAGTCACGGTCCATATCGATTGCGGACTAAGTCAAAATTTACAACCATATACTTATCAATTTAAAAATAATTAATTATCGATTTAAAACTAAAGATAGAATCTCTCGATCCAGAGGATCAAGTCA
>JAJOZX010006315.1:172500-265000 GCA_023014485.1 Bathynomus jamesi
ACAATTTCTAACGTCTTCTCCTCTAACGTCATTAGCATCTCTTCCGTTGTCTTGGCCTCGAAAATGGTTTTCCAATCTATTACTTCCATGCTGGATGTCACATCTTCCCAGTTTATAGCTTTGGAGTGAAAATTAAAAATTTCGAATTTGCTTCGTTCTGTTGTGCGTGTTCTTTCCTTTCCTGTTGCCTTTATATTAGTTGTTATTTCAATGATATTGTGGTCTGATATCATAGTTGGGGAGATTTCTACATTATCAATTAGATTACTGTTGTTTGTGAATACCAAATCTAGGCAGTTGTTTTTTTTGTGTTTTCTGTTATTTCTTGCGTTAACATAAATTCATCAGCTAAAGCTAGTAGCATTTTTACCTGCTCCTGGTCTTCTCGTGTGCCCCCCTTGTCCTGGTGGATACATATATTTTTTCCTATCCTTTTATATTTCATGAATGGGAAATTAAAATCACCACAGAGAAAAATATTTGGGGTTGGAGAGTGTAGATCTTTTACTAAGTTTCTTACCTCTGTAATGGAATCTGAAAATTTTGAGGTTGGCGTGTTTGGGGGTCTGTACATTACAATTAGTACCATATTTAATTTTTCAATTTTTGCTGCTACACATTCTACGTAGTTGTTTGAGGTACTTATAACCATTTCTGCTATGTGCCTTTCGCGTGTGTAAATAGCACATCCTCCTTTACGTCTCACTGTTCTGTCGGCTCGGAGGATGTTATAGTTGTCAATTTGTATTTCTTTTTTGTCAATACAGGACTCACAATTTTCACAGTTCGCCTGGCAGTCCTTTAGATGAGTTTCCGTGAGGCATGCAAAGTCTGCTCCGGCTTCTTGCATGAGTCCTTTCAGGTATGCAACTTTGTTCGTGGACTGGTTTGATTTAAGGCCCTGTATGTTGGCTAGGATTATTTTTATTTTTTCTTTCTTTTTCGCATACAGGTGGTTCCGCTTTGTTTTCCGATGGGGTGCCGGTTTCGTTGCCTTGTGGTCCTCCGAGAATTTACCTCTTTTTATCTTTGTCGGTACCTGTTGTCCCGATAACGCATGAAGTGTCTTTGTTCGTACCTTCTGTCCGGCTCTCGGATTTCTATATTTATATTTGTCAGCTGGTTTTGTAATTGCTGGAGAGTATTTAGCAGCTGAAATGTGTTGGCTGCGTCTAAAAAATTTCCACTCTTCTTTGATGTTCGTTTTTTCTGTTCCCTCGTGCGTTCCTTTGAGGGTGGTGGTATCGGCATTTTTTTTCGTATTTGCAACTCCCATATCTTTCATAAGTGTTGCAGACCGTAAGATGGTGGAACATGCATTTCTTATCAAACTTGCAATATCCACTTGTGTAATGCATTTTGCATAATGTGGGATGTGCATATATGCATTGCCCATCCCGATATCTGCAGTTTCCTTTCGCGTAGTATTTGCATACGATATTTTCTACGCTTCTGCTTTCTTTCTTATTATTTACCAAGTTCTTAGTTTTGGCATTATCATTATTTTTCTTTGGCTGTTTATTTTCTACGTTTTTAGTTATCTTTTTATCATTTCGCTCGTTGGACCGTTTGTCTACTTCGCCACTTTTACTTATTTCTTTCCTTTCATCTATGTCTTCCTTCCGTATTACGTTGTTTATATCGTTATTTGTTATTAAATTGTTAATCGTTATTTCGTCTTCGCTCTCATCCACCCTGTTTTTCGTTGGGACCATTTCGGACACATGCGTCCCCATTATTTCATTCTTTTTTGTAACTTTCGAGTCTGCTATCTCCATTTCTTTAAAGACCGCGAAAGAATTTACAGTCTGTGTACATGCGCCACATAGAAATTTGATCCCCACGACTTGTTTCGCGTTCGAGACAAGAGTTATTTCATCATTCGCAGTTTAATCGTTGGCAGAAATCACACCTAATCGCTAGGCTTTCCGTTGTTACTAAATTGCACAAATTACAGATTAAGTGAGAATTTGGACCCATATCCATGATATTCCTTAATTAGCTTAAGAAGAAATACCCACACAAATTCTTTATTTTTTTATTTTTTATTTCTGTTTCTTTCCTTTCGATGGTCGAGGGTATTTCGAGGGTTTTCTGTGTTTTATGACCTTTTTCCTGCTTTGTTTCAAACTTTCTCGAATGCCAACCGTATTTCGTTTTGAATATATACGTTAAAATTGGTGATAAATTATGTAAACTATTGCACTTTCTTATTTTAATGAAATTCACTTTATAATTTATATGCACGGATTCACTGATACTTTATACACTTTCGGGTGCAAACAGAATAAACCGCCGAGTAGATTATTCCCTTCTAATTTGGGTGTTAAATAGAGAGAGCAAAACAACACGACCATTCACCACAGGGTACAAGCAACTATATATATATATATATATATTGTATATATATGTGTGTTATATATATGTGTGTGTATATATATGTATATATATATGTGTGTATATATATATGTGTGTGTATATATATGTGTGTGTGTATATATGTATATATATATATATGTGTGTATGTATATATATATATATATGTGTGTGTGTGTGTGTATATATGTGTGTATATGTTATATATATATATGTATATATATATATGTGTGTGTATATATATATATGTGTGTATATATATATATGTATGTGTATATATATGTGTGTATATATATATATATATATGTGTGTGTGTGTATATATATATATGTGTGTGTATATATATATATATGTATGTGTACGTAAAGAACGACGCTTGTATAGGAGAATATCCCGCGCAAGATTAGGAGGAAGAACGAAACAAATGAAAAAATGAGGTAACCACCCCGGAATCGAACCCGGGATCTTCCGATTGCCGGTCAGATATGCTATCCACAACACGAAGGACCTCGATCAATCAGAAGTCGTAATTCTCCTACATACGAGCAGAAACCAATGCCCTGAGGGGGCACCTTCGCATGCCGTACATATATACAGGGTGTCCATAAATGTTTACCCTGAAAACAGTATGCTCATGTTTTAATGACGAATCTTACATCCGTTTTCTTTTTACAGGTGATCTCGTACACGCATAGAGTTTGTGTTGGTGTGTTTCATCTACCGCATTCGCCGCTTGGAGCGCTGTAGTAGCTGTTCAGTTAAGATGGCGTCTGTGACAGAGAAGGCACAATGTGTTGTGTGGCTTGCAGAAACAAAATCTCCTGTCAGTGTTCAGTGAAGGTTCAGAACAAAGTATGGAAAGAATCCACCTGATGTGAAGTTAATTAAGTTGTGGATGAAAAAATTCTAGGAAACTGGAAACGTGGAAAAGGGAAAGAGCAGTGGTAGACCATCAGTTTCCGATGGGACGGTGGAAAACATTCAAACTGCTTTCACACGGTCACCAAGGAAATCGGTGAGACAAGCTTCATACCAACTAAAGATACCGAAGTCTACGGTGCATAAGGTGTTACACAAACGTTTGAAGTTACACGCGTGAGTGTGAATACCGTTTAGACATTTTACGTGCCACTAGGGGTGCACATGTGGAAGCTTATCAAGTTCATCAACTATATCAAAACTTTGTATGTTTATCTACTTATGATTAAAACTGTGTTTGAATAAGTGTCTTTATTTAAAAGTTATAGCATGCTTTAATCAGGGTAATCATTTATGGACACCCTGTACATTTTAACTGCAAACAACACAGTATAATTAATATAAAGAACGACGCTTGTGTAGAAGCGTTCCGGGAGGTACCTCATTTTTCATTTGTTCGTTCTCCCTCCTCATCTTGTGCGGAACGCTCTTCTACACAAGCGTCGTTCTTTACATTAATTACACTGTGTGTTGTTTGCAGTTAAAATGTGTATATGTACGCCATGCGAAGGTGCCCCCTCAGGGCATTGGTTTCTGCTCGTATATTTGAGAATTATGATTTCTGATTGATCGAGGTCCTTGGTGTAGTGGATAGCATATCTGACCGGCAATCGGATGATCCCGGGTTCGATTCGCGAGAGGTACCTCATTTTTCATTTGTTCATTCTCCCTCATCTTGTGCGGAACGTTCTTCTACACAAGCGTCGTTCTTTATATATATATATATATATATATATATATATATCTATATAATAATATATATATGTAGGTAGGTAGGTAGGTATGTATATTAGGTAATTATGTATGTAAACTGTCCGTATGTATGTATTTTGAATGTTTTTTATCAAGCATTTTTGTGATGTAAATATACACTTTATTTCGGCGCGCATACAAGCCGTTTGAAGAGCATGTCAATTCTTCGTACACCACAACACATCAAAGCGGTGCAGCGGGGTATAATATTGATTTGACAATTCAATCCTCCCTCGTTTTAATTTCATGTAATATAGGCACCACCGAACCTCCTCTCCCCCCTTAAAAAGGATTAATCAAAAAAACATTTTTCACTGGAATTGATTGTAAGGAAAATGAGAAAACTGCACTTGCCTCCCTCCTGCTGCTGAATTCCACTATATTTGAAGATGCTGCTTTTTGAACTGACTATAAGCAATTATATGAAATATTTTTGATGAATGGCGTCATAAATCATCAGTATTGAATATTAATATGGTTTAATCATAAGGGGAGATGTGAAAAGTAGTCATATTCCGTTCGTGATAAATTTGAATGTCTCATTATGAAATATACTAAATCGATATGTTCAGTAGTGCGCCGAAAATAAAGGAATAAAGGTTATATATATATTATTATAAATATATATAAGGAATTTATAGTATTAAAATAAACGCTATTCTGATATTATTATTAGATTTAAAGCCACGTTTTGGGGGGGGGGGGTAATTTAAATTAAAAAGTAAAATAGGAAAATATTCTTTTATAATTCCACTGTTGATATCAAACGTGACATTTTGCTTTGAATTACACTAGGCAACAAATTTCAACTTTTTTTTTTGTTACAGACACGTGAACTACTGATTCCTACTAAAGCGCTGATGCTGATTTCAGATCTGATACCAAAATTTCTCTATCACGTCCAGATTTTGTGTAACCGAAAACCCCTATTTTTCATTTTTTTTTCTCACCCGCTTCTATTACGAAAGCCGTCTAAGCTACTTTTCCGTGCCACGTTTTATGTTAAGCATACTTAAATAATTAGTGAACAGGGATGTCTTTTCTCCTTTATTCTGGCTTAAGACAGACAGCGGAATTCCGCTGGCGGAGTTACCACCCCTGCGCCCAACCATCCACCCAAAGCGCGTTAGTATTTTGTTGTTACTACTGAAAGGCAAATTCCTGTTCTTAAGTGAAACTTTGGTGTGTCCTCTTCCTTTGTCGCTTGTAGGATGACGAGCTCTCCTTCTGCAGGAACCAACAATAATCTCCCATCATATTGGGTTGAAATTACCTTGTATCTGTTTTCCATAACTGAGATCTGTTGGTGGAAGCGCTCACCATGCTCGTCACTTACAGCCCCAAGGTTGGCCGGGAAGAAGTCAAGATGAGAATGTAAAAAATGAATTTTCAAAGACATTCTGCATCCCATTATTTCATAAGATTTAAGCATGTTTTCTACGAGTTTACGGTGGTTTTCAGCTTTGTGGTTTCCAAGAAAATTTTTGACAACTTCAACGAAAGATGTCCATGCTCCTAGTTCATTCTCATTTAGGTTAGATGGAAACGATGAGTCGTGGATGACACTGCGGATCTGTGGTCCAGTGAAAACTCCAGCTTCTAGCTTAGCATCTGTCAATATTCCTTTGAATTTATCCTTTAAATATTGGAAACCACTACCTTGATGATCCATACCCTTCACGAAATTTTTCATAAGGCCAAGTTTAATGTGAAGTGGTGGAAGATGTACTTTCTGAGGGTCAATAAGTGCTGGGTGTTTCACATTGTATTTACCAACATGATGTTCAGTTCTAGATGGCCAATCATGCTTTTTGTAGTGGTTCTTGTCATCTCTGCTGTTCCATAGACACAAAAGCACATATGCTTTGTGTAGCCCAACTGTAACCCAAGAAGTAATGATACAACTTTAAGGTCGCCACAAATATTCCATGTGTGGTCCTTATATTTGATGAGTCTTAGCAGCAGTTTCATCGATTCATAAGTCTCATTAAGGCCAGTGGCATGTGCTACATGTATTGAAGGTTTTTCATTGCCGTTGTGCAGTAATACAGCTTTAAGGCTAGCTTACTAGAGTCAATGAACAGTCTCCATTCTTTTGGATCATAGCGACAGCCAATCCCTTGCATCAGACCACTGATATCGTGGCAGAAACAAACGTTTTCTTCCTGTAAGTAAAATGATGAAAACTGCAAATGGCGATGGCGGAAATGGGAAACTTTGGTGTTTGGTTGGAGAAGATTAAATTCTTGAAGTCTTGAACCAAGCAACTCTGCCTTTTCTTTTGGTAATTCTAAATCGCGCACTAAGTCATTTAACTCCGCTTGACTTAACAAATGTGGGGAAATATTTGCATCTGGAACATATATGCCATCTTTCCCTGTTTCTATATCACTAGCAGAATCTTCAGATGAACTGCTGTCTGTTATCGTTGCTGGTGGAACTGGTGGTGGATTTGTTTCATCATGTGGTACTGGTTTCATTGCTGATTCGCAGTTTGGGTACGTGATCTTTGATTTGTTTTTCTTTGTGAAACCAGCAAACTTTGTCAAACAAAAATAACAATCATTGAAGTGATTTTTCGGCTCACGCCAAACCATGGGGACTGAGAACGGCATAGCTTTTCTTTTACCATTCATCCAAGCTATTAACATTGCATCTGGACGTGGTAGAAAATTTTACTAAAAGTGATTTGCATTTTACACAAAATCTAGACGTCATAGAAAAAATCTAATTATAGATTTGAAATCAGCATACCGAAATTAGCTAGGAGCACCTATTTGGTCTTCTGTAACAAAATCTTTGTTGCCTAGTGTTATTATTGAGACGGTCGGAACCAGAAGGGCGAGTTCGCCCTTCTGGTTCTGACCGTCTCGTATTATCCTGAAATGTGGTAAATATATATACCCGGGTGGGTAAAAAACTTGACTATGCTAATACAAATGGCTTTATTTAAGTCAAAAGCTGAATCCGAGTTGCCAAATTTTTTACAGGCCTACTTTTAGTGTGTCGATAAAATTATTTGAACAATTGTTGGATGGGACTTCGATTTTGCTGAATACATGTGGTCAAACACGGACGCCACTCATCAATGCACCTGCCAATATACCGCTGTGACACATTGTTCCAACCTTCCAAAACTCGTTCACAGAATTCGTTCACATTTCGAATTCTTTCACCGGAAATATAAACTTTTGATTTTAATGCCTCCCAAACAGGGCCGCCGCTTCCATTAGGCGAGGTTAGTAAATGCTAAGGGCGCCAAAGATCTGGGGGGCGCCAGCGCCTCCCGCCCTGTGCACGTCTGATAGTATTATGTAAGAACAACATGAAAAAAATAATGAAGGAATGAGAAGCATAGACAAATGATGAAAGGTTGTACGACGTATGTACAGTTGTACACCAGTTTAGCTTGACTGATATTTACATAATTAACTATTCATCTTATTGGGTCATTATAGAACTTTCACTATCACGACCTTTAACCCTTTAGGGACGGGAGTCGTAAATAAGCGATTTAAAAATGTTGCGCGCACAGACGGGAGTCGTCAATAAGCGACTCGGCTTATTTACGGCTTAATATGATTTCCCGGAGTCGTCAATAAGCGAATAACTGTTTTTATGTGACATATGCCCTTCTTGCTTGGAAAAAACAGTAGATATGTCCTTTTTGCACGCATATTTTAGCACTTTTGAGCGTTCTGATTTGTTACTACATATGCCTCGCTTTACTCGCTGTTTTGATTGGTCATGACACTTTCTTGAACTGTGAAATGATTTTATAATAAATGTATGTATTAGCAAATTAAAATAGATCAGTGTAAGGCAAATAGTTTCTTCAATATGGTACCTTGATTACTTTGTGGGCAAACCCAATCGTGAAGTGGGAGGCGGGTGGGGGCGCCAGCTGCAGTCCTGTTAAGGGCGCCAAATAGGCTGGCGCCGGACCTGCTCCCAAATACCATAATCTAAAGGTGAAAGATCTGTACTGTTGGCTGGCCCCACGTTTTGCTCAATGAAGTCTTGGGTTTCTTTGTGCAGGCAAGCCACAGTTCGTTGTGCTTTGTACGCAGGAGCACCATCTTGCTGGAAAGCGTAATTGTTGCCACAAATTTGTCGAATATATATCAAATATTGTGGTGAAACCTGCGTGCAGTAATATTCGGCATTGATTTTGGTTTGAGGTTCAATTATAAAAATGTTGGTTTTCCCCAACTTTGAAACAGGCGCCTACCGTGATGCTAAGCGAGAAGTTTGAAACTTCCTTCACTAAACGCTCTGGTGTTATCACTGTTATGGCTCGTTTTCTTCCAACATTCCCATACACACGATCATTCTGGTGATTAATTGGTGGTATAAGGTGAAATGTTTTCTCGTCAGAAAACCATGTTCGCCTAATTGATTGCCCCCCCCCCCCCCTGAAGTCTGTTGAGCAAATTCTGAGCAATAGAAGTTACGCGTTTGGCCTTGTTTGTATCCGTTAGTGATTGAACAGATTGCCGTCTATAAGAACATAGCCCCAAATCATTTTTTGCAGTATTCCTAACGGTGCCACAGGAAATAAAATACCACTTTATTTTTCGATTTCCTTTAGAGAGAAGAGTTCCAGGCTGATCATCTTGACTCGGTATGTAACTTTAACCAAGTCGATGTTATCCTCTGTTATCCACTCCGAGGTCGCCCACTTCCTTCACGTCTATCAACACCACCAGTCTCGTCAACTTTGCGTATTATGTATTTCACACCTGATTCTGTCGGTTTGTCTGGAAATTTACTCAACAGGTGCCGTGCACCCCATCCCTTCGCGGTTCTGAAATTTCTTTTATTAGTAATTTAGCCTCTTCACTGTATGAGGGCATTTTACACTTAACAAGCTACTGAACACTTTGCAATGTACTTATTCTTTTCTAATTCATAAAATCTGAAAAAGAAAAAAGTGAAAATTAATATAATGAATGCTTATACATATAAACACTTCATTCAGATTGGTTCAGTATCAGGGCACAAAATACTGAACATCAACGTGGTCAGTTTTTTGCCCACGTGGTGTATATATATATATGTGTATATATATAATATATATATATATATATATATATATATTATATTTTAAGTAAATTATTTTCATTAAAAAATTTATATGCAATGACGACCCTTTGACTCATGACTTACCCTACCCTCTGGGTGGCTCAAAAGTCAGGAGTCAAAGGCCCGTTGGGCCTCGGTCACTAGTGGGGTTCCTCAGGGTTCCGTTTTGGGGCCACTGTTGTTTACCATTTACATAAATGATATCGACGGTGGCATCGTCAGTCGGATCGCCAAATTCGCTGATGACACCAAGCTTGGGGCCAATGTTGGGACGCCCGAAGCGATCGAGGAACTGCGTGCGGACCTAGGTAGGATAGGAGAGTGGTCCGAAAAATGGCAAATGCCGTTTAACTTGGGTAAATGCAAAGTGATGCACATTGGCTACGCCAATCCCAAGTCGGACTACTCGATGTTGGGCAAATATCGAGGTGACTGATTTAGAAAAGGACTTGGGTGTGCTAATTAGCAGCGACCTTAAGTTACGAAACAGTGTGTAGAGGTGGAAAAGAAAGCCAGAAACTATTGGGTTATATCAGGAGGTAATTTCAGTTTCGGAACAAGGAGATTGTGCTCTCACTGTACAATTCCCTTGTTCGGCCGTACCTGGAGTATGCTGTGCAGTTCTGGTCGCCCACCCTCAGGAAAGATATTGAGAGGCTGGAGCGAGTGCAGGCGAGGGCCACAAAGTCCCTTCGGTTAGGCATATGGGCTACAATCGACGGTTACGCGCCCTGAACTTGTTTTCGCTTGAAACTCGGAGGCTGCGCGGTCAACTGATCGAGGTTTTCAAGCTCTTACGAGGGTTCAACGATGTCGATTTTAGAAGTATGTTAGTTTAAATGATAACCCAACTCGCAACAATGGTTGGAAGTTGGATTTGAAACGGTTTAGGACTAGTGTGTGTGGGAATTTTACGTATAAGATCTGTGACACATGGAACAGGTTACCTTCGGAAGTTGTGAACAGTTCCTCTGTGGATCAGTTCAAGAAAAGGTTAGACCAAATTTTGCACACTCTTTGAGTGTGTAGAAAAATTTTCCGTGGCACCCGTTGCCATTGTACCTCCTCGGTATGGGCCGCAAGGCCTTTTGAGGTACTTCTTTTCCTTGTAACTCCTCCTTGTAACTCTCCTCTCTCTCTCTCTCTCTCTCTCTCTCTTCTCTCTCTCTTCTCTCTCTCTGTCTCTTTCTCTCTCTCTCTCTCCTTTTTTATATACTGGTCAGGACGTTTTGATAGTTTTCATTGCTAGAACGCTTTATCTTATTCAGAGTTCGAAAAAGTTACAATGACGACCGCAGAAACTGAAGGCTGAATGTGCGAGGTGTGAAGTATACCAGTGGGTGACGAACTTCAAAGAAGCCTGCTTCGCGAAGATCAACCACTCCAGCATGTGCCGCTTTTGCGAACTCATGCGGTTTTACGAGAAGCTAGAGGAGAGGGTCCGGCGGCTCGAGTCGTCCAGACCGGCTGGAGGTGCGGTCACTGATGCGGCTGCGCCCTCCACCCTGGAGCTCATTGATAGGATAGCTGCCATGGAAAGGCGGTCCAGCGATGGACTGGACAGGGCTCGGGACCGCGGAGAAAGGGTAGAGGTGCAACGGGGGCTAGGTACAAAATCAGTGTGAAGAATCGCCAGCGCCACGTGGAATGCACGGAACGCGCAAGGTGGAGGGCGTAAAGAAGGGGCTGATAGAGAAGGGTGGGAAGGGTCTGATATAGAAAAAGGGTGGGAAGGGGCCTACTGATGGTCCAAAGAAACCGAAGGATGTAGCTGCTGGTCGGGGTGGGTCGGGTGGTGTAAGTACGTCTATGGGTGGCGACGGGTATAGAAAGGTCTCGGGCAAGAAGGTTGCGAAGCCGAAGCCTGAGACCCCAGTTGCCCCTGTCAGGACCTCCAACCGCTTTAGTCTCCTGTGCTCGAAGGAGGAAGACACCATTTTGATTGGGGACTCGCAGATCAAGGGCCAGGAGAAGTACTTTGCTTCTGCAAACCTGGATGGGAGGAAGGTAAGGTGCTTACCTGGGCGGGGAACGGCGCACTTAAGGAAGGAGGTAGAGAAGGTGCGCGTGGCTAGTCGGAGCACTGCGATCGTTGTCCACGCTGGTGGCAACGACCTGTTCCTCAAAGGCGGTAGGATAGGTCTTACAGAAGGGATCATCACCGAGATCATGTCTCTTGCGGATGATCTAAAACTGAAGACAGACAGGGGAATGTTGATGGGTATTTTACCGCGGATGAATGCCAGTGACCACGCGCTCAGTAAGGTCATTGGCATCAACGAGAGGGTGCAAGACTTGTGCGTCCCGCTGGGCGTGAGGTTTATTGACCCGTTCGACGCATTTTCGGGTAGGTGGGACCTTTACCAGAGGGATGGTGTCCACCTCAATGACAAGGGTAAAGGTGTGCTAGGCGCGCTGCTCGACCGGCACCTATACAGAATGGTGAGGTCGAGCCCGGGGAGAGATGATGTTGAGCCGGTGGCGGACGTACCTTCAACTGAAGGGTGCGTCCAGGTACAGGTGGGTGACCCTCCTTTCACGTTGGAGGGGGCTCAGGCTCCTGCGGAAGTTGCCCCCTCGTTGGTGAGGGGTTCTTCAACTCCCGACAACCCTGGCTGTTCGGGAAACGGGTCGTGCTAGGGGCGGTCAGAATAGGGAAGGCTCCCTCCGTGCAATGCTTTTTAATGCTAGGTCGATTAGGAATAAGTTTTGCGAGCTACAGGCGCTCTTAGCATCAGAATACCAAGATATCGTTGCTATCACCGAGTCCTGGATTCATACTGATCGTAGGGACTACGTTGGGGAGTTCGAAATTCCCGGGTATAGAATGTTTTGCAAAGACCGCACCCGTGGGGAGGGAGGAGGGGTACTAACATACGTGAGGGACACGTTGAGTCCGGTTGACTGCCAGTTCCGGTCGGAACGGGAGCTGCTTGATATCAATCTGAACGTGGGAGGGACGAACTATAGGTTAATCTTGGTCTACAGACCTCCGCATCTCCTACTCGAGGAGGATGCAGCCCTGTACATCGAACTCCGTAGGCTGCTAGGGGATAGGGTGTCTCGTTTTAGGAGACTTCAACTGTCGCGGCATGAAGTGGGAAGGGAGGAGGCTAGTTGACTTTGCTGATGAGAACTACTTCACTCAGTAGGTCAATGAGCCTACACGAGGCGAAAGCGTTCTAGACTTAGTATTCACGACCGAAGACAACCTCGTCACTGGCCTCACCGTTGACGAATCGTTGGGCGGGAGTGATCACGGTCTGATTAGGTTCTGTGTGTGCGTCCCTCGGGTGAAGCGTAGTAACTCGAGAGGCAGTAAGCTTGATCTACGGCGAACGGACTTTGCTAGCCTTCGGGATAGCGTAGGTGAGATGGGGTTAGAGGTCGGCGGCGATGTTCAGGGAGTGTGGAGTGCATTCCGGGAGGAGTTTATGGTGCTGCAATCTGCTGCCATACCCTCAAAACCGGTCACCCCTGCTTCAACGCAGCCTAAGTGGTTCAGTCGTAACATCGCTTCGGCTATCCGAAATAGGAAAGTAGCGTATAGGAGGGCGAAGGCCAATCGTTCCCATGAGAACACTGAAGCGTATGTCCGCCTGTGTAGGAAAGTGAAGGCGAAGGTTAGGCTAGCGAAACGTAACGAAGAACTCTGGGTGGCAAGCCTCTGCAAGGGGAACCTTAAGGAGTTCTTAAGTTATGTTAATAGTAGGAAGCCCATTAGAAGCCCAGCGGCGTTCTGCGGACATCGCTAATGTGCTTAATGAGTAGTTTGCTGGAGAGTTCACCAGGGAGGACACCCGTGTCATCCCCGAGCCAGGCGTGAGGCACGAAGGTGCTGGCCTGGATATTGTTCGATGTACCGCGACAGTCGTTGCCGATACAATAGACAAACAGCGCGTTTAAGCCTCCTGGGCCAGACCAGTTTCTCCCCAGAGTGTTGCGGGACGTGCGCGACCAGGTGGCTCCCCACCTGGCTACAGTCTTCAACAAATCGTTGGAGACGGGCCAGGTGCCTGGTGACTGGAGGGAAGCCAACGTGACCCCGATCTTTAAGAAAGGGGATCACGAAAGTCCAGGGAACTATCGTCCCATTAGTTTGACTTCAGTTGTAGGTAAATTATTAGAGGGGATAATAATGGATAGGATCGTTGACCATTTGGATTTGTACAAGCTCCTTGGGGACTCCCAACACGGGTTTAGACGGCATAGGTCGTGTCTCACCAACTTGCTCGAGTTTTTCCACGGCATCTTGAGTGACTATGATAAGAGTAGGGCGATTGATATACTTTATCTCGACTTTCAGAAAGCCTTTGATAAGGTCCTTCACCGCCGCTAATGGCCAAAGTGCGCGCGCTGGGTATCGGTGGGGAAGTAGGTAGGTGGATTGAAAACTGGCTGAAGAATAGGCGGCAGAGGGTTGTAATTAAAGGGGTTAGTTCGGGTTTAGCCTCGGTCACTAGTGGGGTTCCTCAGGGTTCCGTTTTGGCTCCACTGTTATTTATCATTTATATAAGTGATATAGACGGTGGCATCGTCAGTCGGATCGCCAAATTCGCTGATGACACCAAGCTTGGGGTCAATGTTGGGACGCCCGAAGCGATCGAGGAACTGCGTGCAGACCTAGGTAGGATAGGAGAGTGGTCCGAAAAATGGCAAATGCACATTGGCTACGCCAATCCCAAGTCGGACTACTCGATGTTAGGGAGTAATATCGAACGTGACACGACAATTGGGCGCAGGACAATTGGGCGCCAAGACAATTGGGCGAGAGCAAGCAAATAAAAACTGGATAAAAGAAACAAAATAAGCTTTAACAAATATTTATTAAGGATGTTAAAAAAAAATATTTATTAAGGATGTTAAATATAATGTGGTTAGGTTATTGCCTTGCGCTCTATTGCCTTGCGCTCTATTGTTTTGGCGCTCATAAGTCGGGGTAGCAATATCGAGGCGACTGATTTGGAAAAGGACTTGGGTGCGCTAATTAGCAGCGACCTTAAGTTTACGAAACAGTGCGTAGATGTGGAAAAGAGAGCCCAGAAGCTGTTGGGTTATATCAGGAGGCAATTTCAGTTTCGGAACAAGGAGATTGTGCTCTGTACAATTCCCTGGTTCGGCCGCACCTGGAGTATGCTGTGCAGTTCTGGTCGCCCACACTCAGGAAAGATATTGAGAGGCTGGAGCGAGTCGAGGCGAGGGCCACAAAGTTAATCCCTTCCGTTAGGCATATGGGCTACAATCGACGGTTACGCGCCCTGAACTTGTTTTCGCTGGAAGCTCGGAGGCTGCGCAGTCAACTGATCGAGGTTTCCAAGCTCTTACGCGGGTTGAACGATGTCGATTTTAGAAGCATGTTTAGTTTAAATGATAACCCAACTCGTAACAATGGTTGAAGTTGGATTTGAAACGGTTTAGGACTAGTGTGTGTGGGAATTACTTTACCTATAAGATCTGTGACACGTGTAACAGGTTACCTTCAGAAGTTGTGAACAGTTCCTCTGTGGATCACTTCAAGAAAAGGTTAAACCGAATCTTGCACACTATTTGAGGGTGACAGAATTTTTCCCTGGCACCCGTTGTCTTTGGTACCACCTCGGTATGGGCCACAAGGCCTTTTGAGGTGGTATATATATGTATAATTTAGAGGTGATCGAAGTTGGTACCAGCAAGCGAATAAACATCCAGTAGTTGTCGTTTCATCTATGAAATGTGAAAATCACAAAGAAATGCATTTTGATAAAAGATCAGAATGCGAATTTAGTTTTCAAATTTAAGTTTTTTCTGTTGTCGCTTCATGCGTAAAATCCCGTATGCGGCATACCAAAACAAAGCAAACCAAAAATTATTAACTTGTTTCTATAAGCATAAATATCAACGTTTTGCGTGTATTTTTATATAATTATTAATTATGCATCTTTATCAAAAAATAATGGTAAAATATTATATTTCCTGTGACCGTTCACGCTTATTTCTTACATATTGCTATTCGCATTAATACTTTTCATTATGTTTCAGATTTTCCGGTGTAAATAATGCCGAAAGCGAAAACAAGACACCTGACCCGAAAGAAAAGAAAAAAGTGAAGAAAAGTATGGAGGTGGTCTTTGTGAATTATTAATGACCGAATTGAATCAGCAAAGGCTGATTCAATACTATTATGACCTTAATCACGCTAACCCTGGCGCAGATTTTTGGGCCTTAGTGCAGCAAGTTAGCAAGGATTTAAAATCCATTTGGTCTTCAGTGATTCCAAGGCTGCCTTTGATTAATGACAAATCCATTGACAGAAAGGTTAAAGACCTACTCACTCTTGTGAATGACATTAATCGCAAGCATGCTGAGGCAAGTGTCAAGCGAAATCTGGATGCTAACTTGGACAAACTTTTTTATATTTCTGCCTGTTCCTGTTCTTTGGATATTTTGTCTTGCAGTGATTCAAGAGTATACTGTAAGAAGGACAAGTGTACACAAGAACACATCATCTGTGTTTGCCCTCGAAATGCAAAGGTGCCACTTGAAGAAAGAGCAATACCTTCGTGATCAGCGATCCAAAACAGGTCCTAAGGGTGCATACCAGCTGTCTTCAGTGGACACAGCTGCTGCCAAAAGAGAGAGGAAGGCCAAACAAGGACAGCAACATGTACTACCTCAGGAGGAAGTTGAGCTAGTAGGATCTTTCATACAGCCTACAGAGATGCCTGGACTTACAAGCAGTTCATCTGGTGGCGAGGTTAGTTTCCTTTTATTTATATTAATTATATATAATTATAAATAAATTAAATAAATTAAATAATTAAATAAGTAAGTAAATAAATATTTTCCATTTATTTTCAGGAAGATGATGAATGGCAGCCTAGGAAGAGGCCTTCAGGAGACTATAGCCTTTTAAAGTTTCCCAGATATGCTATGGAACTTGTCAGAGGTGAATGTTCATCAAATCTGGCCGCAGCTCTTGGGAATGCCTTGCTCCATGACATCAAACACCTACTGAGACCTGAAGTTGACATCAATCACATCATGATTGACAAGTGCAAATTAGACAGGGCCAAAGCCCAAATTAGGGTAGTTGGTGAGGGTGTGGAATCAGAGAAAAAGAGAGCTCATTTGTGTTGGTGTGGATGGGAAGGTTGACGAGAATACCATGACTTACAAAGAAATGAGACACCTCAAGGGGAAACTGTTCTCAGAAAGTGTGTTGACGCAGAACATCACCTCACCTTCACCTATGAAGATGGAAAATCTCGTGGCGCCTACTTGACCCACAGAACAATTCCTGTTATAGGCGCTACTGGTGAAGTCCTTGCTCAGGAGACATTCAGTGTTCTTGAAGAATATAATAGCCTTGAAAGTATCCGAGCCATTCTTCTTGATAATACCGCAACCAACACTGGCTGGAAGAGTGGTTTAGTGGTAAAACTTGAGGAAACTGCACACTATTGGTTGAGCACTGCATCAGAATGAACTCCCACTAAAAGCTCTCTTCAAAAAAAAATGGATGGAGTGACAACTGGCCCAAGAAGTTTCAGCGGGCCCCTTGGGCAAAGGTGCGCAGAAGATATCCAGGGTGAACTTCAGGTACAGTTTGAAGCTGTGGAAACTCCAATCATTGAAGGGTAGATTCCAGAGGAAGTACTGAAAGACCTGTCATGATCAAAAGCTTCTGTATGAGTATTGCAGAGGGATCGGATCAGGAAGAGTAGATGGCAGATGGGCTGCTTGGAAGATTGGTCCACTTAACCATGCAAGATGGTTAACTCTTGCCATACGACTTCTTTGTTTGTACACAAGAGAGAACAGATCAAACATGAATTTGAAAAAGTTGGTCCATTACATTGTTGAGTTTATGCTCCTGCATGGTTTGAGATAAAGGCATCCTCTAAGCTGCATGATTCTCCTCGCATCCTCTTCTCTGCTATCAGCCGACTGAGGCTGATTCCATTTGATGATGTGAAACGCATTGTAGAGCAGAACATCCAGGGTAATGATTTCTGCCTCCGACCTGAGAACATCCTCTATACCATGGTCAAAGATGAAGAAGACAGAATCAGGAATCTTGAGCTTCAGACTATACTCTCTCAGACACAGGTAAATTTTGCGCTGCTTGTAATTATTATTTTTTATTTTTTTGCCAAGGATGAGTTATTCTCCGAAAAATATGGAAAAAATATTATAATTGTCACTTTAAGTGGGTAATTTGTTTGTATTATTGAAACGGCAATATTTGAGTGCTATTTTTCATTTATATTTATATTTTTATTTATATTTTCATTTTCATTTTTCATTTATAGAATGGAGAGCAACCAGGAAGCAGGGAAGAAAATTCCCCAGGTGAATTGGAATGCAAACCACTGGCATGAGCTCATCGACCTCACTGACCCTGATGTCATGGAACCACCTACAACACAGCACCTATCTGATGAAGAAATCCAGTCATTCATGGACACTAACACTAAGCCAGACATTCCAGAGTTGCCTTCTCACTCTCAGTGTGTTGAGAGGAGTGTGAAATTAGTGACAGAGGCTTCCCATACCGTGTACGGGTTCAAAACTCGTCACAGATGTATCCTTACTAAAGTACTGAGCAGGAAGATGCGTCCTGCATTTATGTCAAAAGGACATTTTTCTCAATCTTATGATTTATATGAATAGTTTTTCTTTTTACATGAGAACATGTGATTTTTTTTTATTTATCACCTTTTGAAAGTATTTTTTTAGAGTTTTGTAGCCAAAATATGTGAATAAATTAGCAAAAATGCATGTTTTTTTCAACGAAATTTTATCATTTTACACTTAAAACACATGATATACATTAGGCATTGTCTCCTCTTGGGATAGAAAATGATATCGAGTTGCTACATCTATAATTAGTTAATATTATGTCTTCAAAAATGACGAGTTTACCTATCGCGTATGACGAAAATTGGGTCAAAAACCATAACAAACTTTAATTGCAAATCTGCAAGCAGGCCCTTATCCGTTTGCTCTAAAAATTTTTGGGGGTTCATTTCTCAACCAAACCTAACTACTGGGCACTTATTCACCTTGCGATTTCAAAACGTGTGGAAAATCGACTCGCCCTAAATATATATATATAAAATTGGAAAATAAATATTCCTGTGATCTGGACTTTTGAAACACTGTACAAATGGATTTTTAGCGTTTGGGATTCTTCACATGTTAGGCTTTTCTGCATGGGTACGTCTCTTTAGATATTTCAAGAAAAGTTAGAACATTGTAATTACATATTTGGAAAGCTGAAAGTCTCGGAGATAATGTGCTGCAACGTAAGAGATTTCTTATGAAGTAAATTTAGGGTTCTTCCGTAGGTGTCTACTTGTGCGTGTAACCAAAAGTTGCTACCAATGGATTTAATACAAGATGTAAGAAACAATCCTCACTTTCACTTGTACAGAGTCCGAATTTCCTAATCCCCAAATTCCTATGTCGCTTTTTAACATAAAATATCATCAGACAAACTGTAGCAAAATTGTGACCAAATATATTTAAATTCTTGTACGTGTTCAAATAGTTCTTCATTCACATTTAACTTAGCGGTTGTGTAGTTTTAAGATTTTGAGGAAAAGGAGTGTACATGTTTGAACAGCAATGAAATTAATACCATGCTTCTCTTCCTACTTTCTGAAAAACTCGGAATGACTGACGCTTTCAAACTATATACGTACTTAACAATTTTCAAAATCGTGCTAGAAAGAAAAAACTATCGTTCCCCGTCGGAAGTATTTTAAAATTTTTAAAATCCTCTAATTACTTTCCGGAACATTAAAAAGATTTAAAAAAAATTTTTATGCAGGAACGAGGGGCCAAGGGCGAACACCGGCAAAATGCCCTCCCCTATACAGGGTGTTTCAGGAGGAAAGGTCAATACTTCGGGGGGTGATAGTATCGGTCATTGTGAGAAAAAAGTTCATATGAACATGTCTAATTCTGAATGGTTACGGAGATAGAGCTGTTTGAATCTACAAATACAAAAGCATTGTTAATGGTAATCAAGAAAGAGAAGCCAATTACTGTTTCTAACATTTAATGTTTAAACATTGGCATTTTGAATGGTATCAGATACAGAAACGACAATTTTGTTACATGCTTACATTACAGCTTACATGATTCAAGGTTATAGGGGAGGGAAGAGCTGCGCGCGCATCAGATTCAAACAGCTGTATCTCCGTAACCATTCGGAATAGACACATGTTCATATGAATTTTTTTTTCACAATGACCGATACTATCACCTCCCGAAGTATTGACCTTTCCTCCTGAAACACCCTGTATAATAAGAAGGAAAGATCCGAAATCAAGGTCTCCGTGGCCCACGATGCCAATTTTTTTTTAATTTTGAAAAGATTGTGTAGTGCGTAAAATGCGTACATGCATGTTTAATGAAGAATAGAGGGAGGCGTATTTTTGAGAGCATGCTGGACTGCTCACAAGGTAGATGAGACTGAAAAAGATCAGCTGGAGAGGATAGTGACAGGAGAAACGAGAGTTCCAGCACACCCTGTCCCCTGCCTAACTCTCCCCCCCCCCCCCCCCCCCCCGAAGTACTTCCCTGGTCGATTTGTATCTTTCTCTAGAGGAATTATAGGAAATAGCTAAAAATTACGAAAATAAACTGTAGACCAAATAAATCGCGAAAATTTTTAAATCTAAAATTTTGGATGAAACCTGTCAACAATATTTTGAAAACAAAACATTCTTAGTCGAATTTATTTATTTTTATATATTTCCTAATACATTTTTTGGTGTGGTGTGGTGTGTGTGTGTGTGTGTGTGTGTGTGTGTGTGTGGAAGAATATAGAAATTTATTTACAAAGAAATTATAATGTGTCATACTAATGCGAAGGCGAAATATTTGCAAAGCGAAGACGTTCTCTTATCTCCGACTCCATACATTTGGCTTTTAAATTCGCAATTCCCTAAATTAATTTATCATTTTTCGGTTTATCTCGAAACTCATTTTTGCACTGTAACCGCCCGTTGTTAATCTGATCAACGGATGAAAGTGCATTGGGAAACTGGTCATCAAATATGAATACAATAATGACCGTATATAATGCAACTTCAAATGAATTTAAGTCATATGTACAGAGGGTTCGCAGAAGTAAGTAGATATCACGATGATTGTCCTCAAGAACAAATGGCAAAGTTCATCAGTGAAATGCCTCAACGTGTCACCTTTACATAATGCGAAGGGAAAAAACACTTCTAAATATATTGATTTAATAAATCTGTTATTCGTGACTTTTATTATCAAATCAAAAATAATGAAAAAATGAAAGCGTCTATTTACTTTTCTGAAAACACTATATATCTGTACATAATCGTAAAGTCAATCCAAGTTTAACTTAAGTTGCCGAACCCGCGATAATGAATGTCGTCCTCATCAGTGCCTTTATTACATCTTAAGTATACTCTTAATTTTTGTTGAACTCAACTTCAGTTTTAGTTGTCAAACAGATTTAGGCCGGCCGCAAACAGGATCGTCTTGCGATTCACGACTGACGACTTGGGTCGTTGCAGCGTGCGGGGCTCCCATTCTGTCAATGCAAAATCACACGCGACTCGAGTCGTCAAGACCCAAGTCGTCAGTCGCAAGACGCTCTTGTGTGCGGCCGGCCTAATTAGAGTTAAAATAATCATTTACAGTTTATGAAAGTAAGATTTATTTACGCTGGTTTGGAGGTTTGGAGTGGCTAGCGATTCGGGAATACTGTAGTTGTGGAAAGAGGTATATTTATTTAATTTATTCAAGTTTGGCTTTCTGCTAAGTATAGAAGAGAGGTATAGTTTCTTCATAATACCACTGTTTCGCACCTTTCATGAACACTACAACAGTAAGCAATTGAAAACTGGAAAGTTAGTAGAGAGATACAAATTACAAATGAAATAAAACATTCGCGATTCGTTCATATGGAAATTGTATAGGCTCACTTTGAAGTTGCTTGGTTTTGGGGTGCCGGGGGGAGGAGTAACTGGATATTAAGGAATGGCAGACGAAAATCCCCCGGGGTGCCGCGAAAGAAGAGTGGATGGCAGTGGGGTGCCTTGAGCCAAAGAAGGTATGGGAACCATTGTTCTTTAGTATGGTGAGGTCACTGTCGATAGCTATAGTGTACATTGTATTTTGAATTTTCTTTTTCCATAGAATGAAAATGCTCTGAATTTTAGAAGAAGATGGATTTGTGAGGAAAATGTTTAACCCTTTACTGCCCAAACGGACGAATTTGTAACCTATCAAATAATCGCTCTCATAACTTAACCCTACAAAAAATTCGGACGGTGAAGGGTAATTTGAGTTAGTTCTACGTAACCTAATTCGATATTTAAACTGTCGTTTACCACCATTCCGTTTCATATATTCGTTGATGATGGTCCGGGAGTGTTTTTGTTAAAGATGATTCGAAGCACAATTATTATTGACAAAGTACATACGAAGTCAATTTGGCCCTGAAACTTTTTAATTATCGGTAATTTTCCCTGTTATATGTACTAGGTCCCGTAAGAGGATAATTTTAAAAAATATCTGATATTCAGATAGTGTATTTGATATTAAGTATTTTCAATAGATATTTTAATAAGTCTTTAATGAAAGCTTTTGCTAAGAAGAATTTTCTTTATATAAAAATTAAATTCTTTGCAAAACTTGCTGTTTGGAAGTATTTTATCTTTGTTAAGGGTTTTCTTCCGTTTAATCGGTGTAAAAGACTCTGATTTCATGGACTATGTCGTGGCCAATGTCGTAAAGCCGTTTTCCATCGATCGACGAAGTTGAAGCGACATTTGGTCTGGGTAGTAGCTGGATGGGGGACCGTCCTCCGCGTTCCGATTACGTAACGACTCGTGGTGACGTGGTTCTGGACCTCGAGTAAAGCCGTAGGTCCCCTCCGTCATATGACCTTAGATGTTGCGAAAAACATTAATGAACCCCATCAAAGAACTCAAATTTCGTTCCCAATTCGGAAATAATTTTTCTGTAAACAGATGCAATAAATCGATTATGTTTTTGCTTTACAAATATATCGAGAGATGGTAATGCACGCATTGTTACCCTCTTTTGCTGCGGCTTTTAAACTTAATAATATTATGTTTAGAACTAAGGGCTGAATATGTTTAGGGGAACTTCTGTAATAGAAAAACTGTTCTCCATATAACAATGATAAATTAGTGGGTTTAAAAGAAAGAGAACAGTTCTCCATCCATCTTCTCTCATGAAAGAAATAAATTTGCTTGTGGAGGGGTGAGGGGCCCTTCCAACTGATAATTCCTTCTCGTCTTAGATCTTGTTTTCCGTTAAATACAAATATGCAATCTCGACTGGTATCTGTAGTAGACTTTCTTAGACGTATCCAGTCTAAAATTGGGTGGATAATTTGACATAAGTAAATGAAGTCGGATGTGTAGTTTCATTTAGGGAGATCATATCTGAGTGGAAGAAGAGGGAAGGAGGTCTAAACGTTGATTTAATCTTTATTTTGTGTACTTTTATTCTGAGAATTCAAGTAAGATAGGCACGAGTTATTTGGCTAGATCGTAACTAAATATATTAATGACTGATAAATTAGGGCGAAATGAGTTATAACGCACCAAATGTAAAGATTTCGAGGAGTGTTGCTATAATGTTTAAACTTGCATATAATCCATAAACACGTTTTATTAACTCTGTATCATACTCTTGTTCTTTCGTACGTGATGTATTGCAACCTCGTAATTCGGCTGACAGTGCTTTAACTTTTAAAGGTCACTTGATCAACAAACCAGTTATCATTATCGGCCGGGCTTGGTTCACAAACCATGAGCGAATTTAGAAATTTTTTTTGTCTCCCGAATGCGCGGAAACCTGCACCAATCCCGACCTTTTAAAAGGATTAAAATAGTATCTTTAATATTAAGAAATGATAAATAAGGATATTACCGGATACTGGTTTTCATGGTCATTCACGTGTATTTTTGAAAGATTTAAAATTATGAAAGATGTAATCAAATTGGCACATTTTTTCATTTACAAATGTATGAACAAAATTAATAACTTACGTTGTATAAATAAATATTCACTCATACCAGACTAGTAGTAGATCTAAACATGTTTTTCCTCAATTTAGATTGTGCTCATACCAAAAAATCACGTGTTTTCGTTAGTCTGAAACTATGGAGTGGTTTAAGCACTGATATAAAGAAATATTGATAAATCTCGCGTTATTGTCATTTGGAATTAAATGTACGTGCTATATTGCTCGTCTTATTTCCTATACTTAATATCAATTTTTTGTTCTGTATTTATATCAATAATAATAATAATGACGACTTTAAAATTAAATATACTGTATTGCTTAACTCATTATTCATATTCAACGATAAGTTCGTGTGTGTATTCTACTTAATACTTTTTACTCGTATTACTTAATCATAACTACATATGACGTTACATGTTTTATGTTTTAATGAATCTGAGCGGCCAGTGAAGCTCCAAGCTGAAGGGTCTAATTAAATAAAAATAAGTATCATTAATCCAGTTAACATTTGTTTGTTGTGCCTCAAAATAATAATAATAATAATAATTGTAATATTTGTTTTTATCAATAAAGAGATATTATCTATGTCAAAGTTTATTGAAACGTAGTAAAAATATTTTGATCCAAGGAACTTGGAGGCATCCATCTAAATCAGAGTAAATTTTACTAGTGTCTGTCCACAATGTGTTGTCACCCCGGTAAAATACTAACTGATTTTCGTTATTCTTTCAGACCCATTTGAAGTGTGTGATAACAGCAACTATACGATTTGAACAAAGCATATTGGCTAGTACCCGAGTCTATGAGCGACCACGTAATGGCAAAACCATTGAAAATATTCGTGCAGACTTCCAGGACCGATTGAATTGTGCAACTTCTTTTTGGAAGAGCCACATGATTCAATCGGTCCTCGTGGTCGCTAGTGGATCCAAGACAGGTAGTAGCCAATATGCGTTATTCAATCGTATAATTGTTGCCATCACACATTTCAAATGAGTCTGAAAGAAGAACGAAAATCAGTTAGTATTTTACTGGGGTGTCGAGACATTGTGGACACCCTGTACAGTGGTTTAATATTCCATATTTTAGAAGTGACTTCAGCGTTTTCAGTTTATTATTCATTAGATGTAGAGAGGAAATGGTAAATTACATTAAAATGCTTCGGTAACCGTAAAAAATTGTATAGATATTACCCATCCATGAATAGTGAATATTTTTACTGGTATTTTTAATATTCTTTATTGGTACTTAAATAAATTTTATTAAAAATCAGTAAAAATAAGAAATGATAAATAAATTAGTAAAATTTTTACAAATTTACATTTAAAGTGCGTGTTTTTCACGCGTTTTGGCCAATCTGTATTTAAGATTTGCGTTTGGAAACCTGAAAGCAATAATTAATTACGCGTTAAATAATTAATTTTTTTCTTTGACGTAATTTTATTGGAAAGTGTTTAGTTTTAGATTAATTTAGGTTACGTTTATATTAAATTAGGTTTAGCGGTAATCATTTTTTACTTGAAGTTCAGTGGAAGCGGTTCAGTTTGACTTTTTTTTTTTTTTTCTGTTTCTTGGTTTAGCTGTCATTTATGCAAGTTTCCATATAATTTTTATACTGATCGTCCATAATGTTAATATAACGCCTCGGTATTTAGTTCTGGCAAGCTCCGGACGATTTATTTTCTTAAAAAAAAAAAAAAAAAAAAAAAAAAAAACCGTGGTCGTTAAAAGGCTAAGTTAATAAAGGGAATCTCTTTTGTCAGGCTTATATTACACTAATTGCTATGGATTTATCTTTTCACAGTTTGGATGGATAGTCACATTTTCATATTCTGTTCGATATGTAATGAAAATACTTTCAGTAAATAAAATTAAACTGATTAAAAATTTTTTTTACTGGAAAAAGATTGTTGCAAATGTTTGAAATTGCGTATGTATATATAGAAATTATATACATTTATGAAAAAAAAAAGCCAGTTTCCTCTCTCGATAAACTTCCTGCAACATAAAAGTTATTGTAGTATAAACTGGTAAATTTTGAAATTGAAATAAAACTTTAAAAACAAACGATACAAAAGGTATTTTAAAAGGGAGCACTTTCGAGGAGCAACCACTGTTTCCATTCACAATTTGTTTTATTCACTGTTTATTAATTTATTAGGAAATGTATTACTTTCATAATTTACAGGTATTTAATTTAGGTTGTATGTATGTATGTATGTACAGTATATGAGGGGTCCCGCGTCTTACGGTACCTAAGCGCCAAAATTAAAATTCGCCAGAAATCGCCTCCAAAGTTCGGCAATATTCTGGCAATAGTATCTGTTATTGATTGAGGTAGAACGTTCATTTTTGGCTAAATTAGAGTTCTAAGTATGCTAATGAAGATATTCATGAGTTTTTGGAATAGATTTTCATATTTTATATATATTTTTTTGAATTTTTTTTATTTTCTTATTATGCCGAACTTTGGGTGAACTTTTGGCTGGCGATAGAGGTGAAGAAAGTAATTCGCTTCATAAGGTTTTCAACCGTACTTCTAGTGTCGTAAGGTCATTATAACCCAAACCACACGATAGAGGAAGGGTGAAAATAGTGATATCCATCAAAAACACTTTTTCGCCTGTGGTGGCGCTTAGGTACCCTAAGACGCGCGACCCCTCATATATAATATGGGACACCCTGTATATAAGTCTGGAACCATAGGGCAAAATGATAAAAACGGCAATAAAAACTGCTTTTATTCACAGAACGTATTCAATGTGTCCACCATTATTATTGATACACGAATGCAGACGAGATATCCAGTCAGCAAACACATGGCGAATGGTATCAGGAGTGATGGTGTTACATGCGTCGATGATGCGCTCCTGCAGATGTGCAACACTGAATTTTCTTCGCGTAGACCAACGTCTTCAAGTGACCCTAGAGATAAAAATCCAACGGGGTGAGATCGGGGCTCCTCACCGGCAACTCCACAGGCCCTCGACGTCCTATCCAATGACCAGGGAATTGTCGGTGCAGCCACTCTTACCCGGATGCTGTAATGGGCAGGAGCACCATCCTGCTGGAACCATGTTGAGAAATCCCCATCTGTGTTCAAGACACTGGGGAATGCTTCCTCGTTGAGCATACGCAAGTAGGCGTTTCCTGTGACTGTCTCTTCAAAAAAGAAGGGGCCTATGATACGGTTTTTCCAAATGCCACACCATACCATCACACGAGCGACACCTTGTTCCTTTGAAGCAGTAAACCAGTGAGGGTTGTCTTGCGACCGCTACGGGAATTGGCATTTTGAGCACATTGTTCCCGTAGCCATTCACAAAATTCCATCCGTCGGTCTGGATCATCATCATCGTTTAATTTCTGCAGAATTTGAAGTTTGTAAGGATGCCATTTGTGTACTTGAAGAATGCGGTGGATGCTGCTTTTCGACACTCCTGTCTTAGCGGACAACCGCCGAAGAGACTTTTGGGGACTGTTTGTGAAATGAGCAAGGATAGTAGCGGAGGTCCACTGCGTGGTTTATCTCCTATGGATCCCGTTTCCTTGAACTTTGCTACAAGTTCGCCAACACAGCTGTGTGTTATCGGCGCGCTGTCCGGATGCAATCTGTTAAATTCCTCAGCGACCTCCCTCTGACTCCGATTTCCTACGAGCAGAATTACCCGGATGCGTTCTTCCTTACTCAGACATCATGGGCACTTGCATAAACGAAAAACAGGAATTACTTATTTTACCCTATGGTTCCAGACTTATGGGACACCCTATATATATATATATATATAATATATATATACAGTATATATATATATACATTGTATATATAAGGCATATAAAGACTAGAAGACAGGAAGGTTCCCATGTATGATACTAAATTTATTGAAATTTTGGTATTCCCACCAATCTTTTACCGTTAGGTGGGGCAATGTACTATCCGAATGTTTTGGCTCCTCTTGCGGGGTGAGACACGGCTCCTTGCTCTTCCCTATGCTGTTTAATGTGTATATTGACAGATTAATTGCTTCACTTAATGAGGCAACAGTGGGATGTTGTATAGATAACACAAGGATAATAACTTAGTTTATGCCGATGATATGGTGTTAATAAGTCCCTCTGTTAAAGGTCTGGATCGGCTACTAAAAGTCTGCGAGGTGTATTCGCAGAAGCATGATATTCTTTTTAATGTTACAAAAACTAAGGTTATGTAGTTTCATCCTAAAAGCTGTAATCAGCCAGCTGATAATAGGTTTAAAATGAAAGGTGAAGTAATTGAGGAAGTACAAGAGTTTAAGTATTTGGGTCAAACTATTACCAGCTCCTTGAGTGATGACTCGGATATAAGAAAACAATCTCGAAGCCTTTGTGCTAAAGCGAATATGGCTATAAGGAACTTTTGGTTCTGTACAAGTGAGGCTAAAGACACACACTTTCGTACTTTCTGCAGTAATATATACGGACAGCAACTCTGTGTGAATTATAAAAAAGGTTCTGGCAGAACTCTAAATTTGCTGTACAGCAGGTCTTTTAGACACTTACATAAATTACCCCGTGAGATGCTCAGCTTCGCAAATGTTTGCCACCCGCAATGTCCCGAGCTTCTCGGAGGTAACAAGACATGCTAAAAAAAAAAAATCAACCAACCCGATTATCCAAGCTATCCATGAGTCCTACCGTTTGTCCTCTAAGCTATGGACTTCTTGGTACGAAAACGTCTGCCTGTAGCTCCACTTAACTTCGACATTACTGTATTATTTCTAATCAACTCGTTAACCTCGTTGCTGTTCCGTGCGTTGGTCTCTCTTCACACGAAGATCAAGCTGGTGGCCCCGCCTCTCCGTCTGGCTTGGTAGAGGAGCGAGTTGCTTTCTTGCGCGCTCCACCGTACATAGCCAGGTACACCCGGCTCATCTGGTACTGTCTTGAGCCAGGCATCTAGTCTTTTGAAGATTTCAACTTTGACCCCTGTAATGTTTCTGAGGCCCTTTGGAAGCTGGTTAAAAATTCTTGGTCCCCTGACAACCAAGCTCTTTTCCTTCAGTTTTGAGGAGGTCCCTTGTCGGGCCTCAAATTTGGGAATACTACACATTCTGCCTTTCCTATTTTCCAGTGTTGTTTGGATGGTAATTGGGTTTAGTTTGAGGTTTGGTACCAGTTTTTCGATCATTTTCCATATGGAGATTATGGTGTACCTCTCTCCTTCTTTCGAGGGAGTACAGATTTAGTTTACGTAGTCTTTCCCAGTAGTTTGAGTTCTTTTCAGCCATCAATCTTGGCTGTGAAATGTGTGCGCGTTTCTTCTAGTTTATTAGTTTCTTCCTTTTTATATAGGGACGTCAAAACTGAGCAGTATTCAAGTTCAGGTATAATCAGTGTTTTTAGCAGCGGAATCATTACTGTCCTGTCCCTTCTTTTGAACGTTCTTAGAACTTGTCCCCTCGACTCTTTTTGCTTTATTTATCGCTATCTGATTTTGTTTCGAATTTCGCATCATCGGTCACTATTACCCCTAGATCGATCGCTTTCGTGCTTCTCTGAATTTCAACTGTATATATATTTCTATCCTAGTATGTGAACTGTCATTGTATTAAATATTTGTCGTATGGACTATAGTCTGGCAATAACTTTTCATTTTCATATATTATATATTATATATATATATATATATATATATATATATATATATATATACACACACAGGGTATTTCATAACATGTGGGACGCACTTTCAGGATGCATTCAAGACCCGAAAACAATGAAAAAAGTTATATAAACATATGCCCGAAATCGCTTTGTTTCCGAGTTACAGCCTGTTGTGTGCTCCAGCAAGTATCCGCTTTACCTTAAAGGAAGTGCTCAAAATGACCGCCTTGCGCTTGAATACACGCCTGAACACGCCTCGTCATAGCCTGCCTGACGCGTCCAAATATTCCAAGTATTGCTCGGATTTTCTGGCGTGTTCTACACGTTGGCGAAGCATTTCATCGTTGTCAATTGGTGTCATGTAAACGATGGATTTCAGATGACACCACGGGTAAAAATCGAGTGGATTCAGGTCCGGGGAGCGAGCAGGCCACGATATGGGTCCTCCTCGGCCTATCCATTTATTAGGGAAATGGTCATCTAAATAGTCTCTGACTACTCGACTAAAATGAGGCGGAGCGCCGTCATGCATAAACCACATACGACGTCGGACACCAAAAGGAACTTCATCTAGTAAATCGCTTAAACCATTCCTTAAAAAATTGGAATGGGATTCTCCTGTTAATCTTCCAGGCAAACCAAACGGACCAATTAAGTTGTCGGCAATAAGTCCTGCCCATACATTGATACTAAATTATTGTTGGTTCCTTGACTGGATGATGGCATGCGGATTCTCTTCGGCCCAGTGATGAGTATTGTGAAAATTGATCACGCCATTTCTTGTGAAGGCAGCCTCATCAGAAAACAACACGGAAGATAGAAAAAGAGGATCGCGAGCACACTGTTGAAGGAACCAAGTACCAAAAGCCTCTCGTGGTGGGAAATCAGCTTCAGTAAGGCCTTGTACTCTGAATGTGATATGGGTAAAGCTGTTGTTCCCGTAAAATTCTCCACACAGTTGTGTATCTTTCACCCTCTGCTGCTGCTATCCTTAGGGTGCTGACACCAGGATGTTCCTCCGAGCAATTCAGGACCCGCTCCTCCAACGCCTCAGTTCTGGCGCTGATGGTCTAACACCATCTGAAACTCGCTTGTGAATGATCCTGTATCACGAAGACGCTCTTATTCTTTTGCCGCATTACACTCAGTAGTCCATACATGAGATGCATGTCTGCCATTTCTCTGTTTGAATAAGCCTCCACTCTCACTTCAAATGCACACTGTCACTGAACAGCACAAAAATTTTAAGTTCTTTTTTTCACTGTACTGCACTTATTCACGGTAAGAAGTTACGAATACGAAGTGAAACACCGCGATGCACCTCTGACTGACTGATGGCTCTACACTCAACGATATCGAAACATGTCAGAGTGTACGAAACATTACCATCGGCAAGGCCATACATGAAATAAGTCTCGTACACACTCACAAACATGTCGGCAAGCAGTGTTTGTAAAGTTTTGCGGAAAGAATTGCTGGAACATGGAAACAAGCGATTTCGGTCATACGTTTATATAAGCTTTTTTCATTGTTTTCAGGTCCTGAATCCATCGTGGAAGTGCGGCCCACATATATACAGGGCGTCCCAAAAAAATGTATACACACTTTAAATAATTATAAAGGCAGTGTTTATTAAAATACATTTCATTTTCAAAATGTAATAGAATCTACAGACATTATTTAATTGTTTTGTCAACGCCTGTTTTCAAACTGACGTCCGTTCTGGTCCAGGCACTGCTGATAACGCGAAGCAATGGAATCGCAAACATCACGAAACATTTCGTTTGGTATTTGTGTGTGCATTCTCGTTCAATGGCTGCTCTCAATTCAGCGACTGTTGCAGGTTTTATAGCGTAGACTTTGTCTTTTAAGTATCCCCATAAAAAAAAGTCTAGTGGTGTGAGGTCTGGTGAACGCGGAGGGTATTCTACGAAACCCCTTCGTCCAATCCACATCCACATCCACATCCACATCCACATCCACATCCACATCGTGCCAAGTACCAGTCGCAATACTCCACTCTTCGGTCCGGATCATCATCATCTTCATTAATAGCATGGACTAATCTTGGAATGTAACTTTTCCATTGACAGCGCTTCAAAATGCGTTGGACAGACGATTCTGAAATTCCTACCTCACGACTCGCTTGCCGCACAGATTTTCTTGGACTTTGGTGATACGTTTCCAGTACTCTCTCTTGCTTTGTGGGGCTTGTCGATGTCCGTGGTCTTCCGGAACGCTTCTTGTGGACATTCTGAACAGTTCCATCGGCTTCAAACTTATCTCTAATTCGAGTGATGGTAAGTCGCGTTGGTGGATCTGTTTGAAACTCCCTCCTAAACTGTGTTTGCACTTCAACTGCGTTTTCACACTTCCAGTAGCATTTTAGAATGAATTTCCTTTGTTCAAAGCTTAGTCTGACTGCCATTATTAATTCTAATGGGTTTAACTTGGAAAGAAAGAAACATCAATTGAGCTATCAGCTGTTAAAGTGTATATACATTTTTTTGGGACGCCCTGTGTATGTATATATATATGTGTGTTGTGTGTGTGGTTAGTAATTGTGTGGTCACATATTTCATGGCAACGCTTGTGACTTCTAATTGTCCGAGGGCTGGTGATGTGGGAAATAACTAATCAATGAAATGACCACCTAACCTAGTGTACGCCAAACCTGGGTAAAAGATTCATCCTGATTGCCAGTCACGGTGAATCTTTTGTCCAGATGTATGAAATGGGAGGACTACTGGAAAAAATCTGTATATATATATATATATATATATATATATATATCTATATATATATATATATATATATATATATATAATATATTATATATATATGGGATTGAAATCAGAATGGTCCCCTGAGGTTCTTTCATGATACACACAGACCGTGCATGGAACATCATGAAGAAGAAACTATAGTGTTTGTCATTTACCATTACTTACTCTGATTATAGTGGATTTAATTTTCCCAGATTTCCCTTTTCCCTGTGGTTCTTTGCTTATTAAAAAGATCACATGTTCTGTGATTTTGTTGTGTATATATATATATATATATATATATATATATATATATATATAATATATATACATACATACATACATACATACAGGGTGTCCTAGAATTATCTGTACAATTTTTGGCTGTTATTAAAAGTCAACCATGAAGTGTAGAAATTCCAGTGTTGTCCCATTTTACAGAGAATCTCATTAAGGTTTTTCTGATACCGCGTTTTGACAAGTTTTTTAGAAATGTACGCGGGTGACAGACATTGATGAATTAAAAGCAAGAATCACAGCTGCTATTGAGCGAATTGATGTGGATATGCTGCAGCGTACATGGCAACATTTGGAGTATCGATTGGATGTTTTGCGAATCACTAATAGTGCACATATCGAATGTTTGTAACAACGTTACTTTAATAAAAGAAACTTTTGAAAATACAGATTCTAAATAATCTTGTTTAAGAATTTTACGTGTGTTATCAAGAATTTTATTAAAAGATGAAATTGTACAGATAATGTTCGGACACACTGGAATTTCTAAAAAACTTGTCACAACTTGGTATCAGAAAAAACTTAATGAGATTCTCTGTAAAATGGGACAACACTGGAATTTCTACACTTCATGGTTGACTTTTAGTAACAGCCAAAAATTGTACAGATAATTCTCGGATACCCTGTATATATAGGATGAATTTCACAATTAAACACGTGAAATGAATGAATGCTGCAAACCCACAAGGAAAAAGAAAAACGATTCCAAGGCCTTTCGTGTATTCAGAGCTACACCTCGTGGGTTTGCAGCATATATATATATATATATATATATATATATATATTATATATATATATATATATATATATATACACACAGGGTGGGCCGAAAGTCTGGATCCATTGGAAAATATTTATTTTAATACATAAATTACAACAAATGGTAAATACTTAAAATGAATATCAACTTTAACTCGTAAATGCGTATCCGTGATACTGTACAGTAGTTCGTACTCCAGTATAACTACTCAAATACTTTTTTTATTTCAGCCCAGAAATGGCTTCGAATCTAACAGAAGACCGGGTAGAACTTGTGCTCATGTACGCAAGACAGGGCGCTACACACAGAGAAGTTGCTACCGAATTCAATAGAAATCATCCTGATAAGCATCCAGTAACACATGCGACTGTTGGCAAGTTGTTTAAACGTTTCAAAGAAACAGGAAGTGTACATGATCGACGGCGTTCTGGTCGTCCAAAAACTGCAACTGATGAAAATACCTCTGCAATGGTATGTGAAACTTTAACGAATAGTCCAGTAAAGTCAACAAGAAGATTATCAAATGAAACACGCATCTCGAGAACGTCAATTCGAAGAATTATTAAAAAATCAGAAATTCCATCCCTAAGTGTGTCGATGTCAGAGGCCGCCAATTTGAGCATTTGTTATAATTTGTTGTTTATACTGGAGTACGAACCACTGTACAGTATCACGGATACGCATTTACGAGTTAGTTGATATTCATTTTAAGTATTTACCATTTGTTGTAATTTATGTATTAAAATAAATATTTTCCTATGGATCCAGACTTTCGGCCCACCCTGTATATATATATATATATATATATATATTAATTCAGTGTAATTATGAATTCGTTATAAAATAAATATTTTCATGTGTATGTGTCTCTTAAATTTAAGTTTAGTAGTTTAGAATTTATATTTTACTGGATTTACCTTCCTTTCTTTGCTTAAAATTTATCATCTCGCCTTTCTGTATCAGATTTCTTATTTTTCCATTAGTGTCCCTTATAATAATCAATTACAGGACATTTTCCTCCGAAAACCATTTTCTATTTTCTGTTTCAGATAAAAATTATTTGGGATACTGTGGCAAACGTATGAAACATTGACTGAGTCATTCTTTCGATATTATTATTGTTATGGTTTGTTGTCATTCGATATTTTACCGTTAATTCTAAAAAAATTCTCTTATTTTTTTTAGTTTATACTAATATATATATATACACACACACATATATATATTCAAAGGTTCCGTGCGATGATTTCCTCTTCACGAAGGTCAAGCTTGTCGCCCTCCTCTCGAGTTCGCCTGGTGAAGTAGTGAGGTGGTTTCTTGTACTCTCCACCTCACATAGCCAGGTACGCCCGGCTCATCGGGAATTGTTCTGAGCCAGGCGTCTAATCTTCTTTTGAAGATGTCCACTGCAACACTATTCGTCTTCCTTAGGTCTTTGGGCAGCTGATTAAACCTGTTTGGTTCTCTCACAACAAAACTATTTTCTTTTAGGGGTAAGGATGTTCCCTGTCTCGCCTTTAATTTGGAAATACGACAGTCTTCCTTTCCTACTTTCCACCGTTGTTTGGGGAGTTACAGGGTTCAGAGTAAGAATAGGGACTAGTTTCTCCATTATTTTCCAAGTGTAAATAATGGTGTATCTCTCTCTCCTCCTTTCCAGTGAATATAGGTCTAGTTCGCGTAACCTTTCCCAGTAATTTAGTTCTTTGCACCCATTGATCTTGGCTGTGAAGCTTCTCTGAATCCCTTCTAGCTGTCTAATATCTTCTTTTTTATATGTGAGGATGTTAGGATCAAGCCGTATTCCATTTTGGGTATGATCAGTGTTTCCAGTAGAGGAATCATTACATTCCTATCCCTTCGCTTAAATGTTCTCAATATCTGCCCAGTTATTCTCTCTGATCTGTTTACTGCTATCTTATTTTGCTTTTCAAATTTCGCATCATCAATCATTACAACCCCTAAATCTTTTGCTCTAGAATTTCTCTGAATTTCCTATCCATTTGGGATATAATATTCTATGGATTTTCTGGAACGCAACAGCTGAAATTTCTGTGTTAAACTTCATATTATTGTCTTCCGTCCACTTGTAGATTCTGTGTATGTCTGTTGGTAGAGATCCTATATCTTCTGGGTTTCTTATTTGTCTACTGATCTGTGTCTCATCGGCAAAGGATGTTACTGTGCTCTCTCTGATAACGTCCTCATCTATGTCAGTTAGCATGATTATGAAGAATAGTGGAACTAATACTGTTCGTTGTGGTACTGAGCTGAGGACATCTGATTCTGATGAAGATACTCCTTGTACTGTAACGATTTGCCGCCGCTCACTAAGGAAATTATATATCCATTTCCCTACTTTTCCTTTTATTTCCTATATATTTCAGTTTATGTATTATGATTCCATGGTCACACTTGTCGAACTCTTCAGCAAAGTCTGTGTACATTACATCATAGTTTTCATTACTTTCAAGTGCATAAATATGTTGTAGTGTTCCATTAGTTGTGATACGCATGATCTGCCTAACCGAAACCCATGTTGGTTATCATTGAGTTTTTTCTGAGTTTCTAAAAAGTAGATTTTCTGTCTAACTATTCTTTCAAATATTTTAGCGAGATGAGATGTAAGCGACACTGGCCTATAGTTTTTGGCCTCGGATCGATCTCCTCCTTTATATATTGGGACTATGTTCGCGATCTTCAGGATGCCCGGTATTTCTCCCGTGTTTAGTGATCGTCTCCATATCCAATTTAAGGGCCCAGCGATTGCATTCTTGCAATTTTTGATCAGTGTGGCAGTCCATTTATCCGGTCCTGCCGCTGAGTGTGCTTTTAGTTTCCCTATGGTTTATGTAATATTATATGTCGTAAAGTCGAAGTCCATTATACTTTCCCCTTGCAGTTCTTCAAAGAACGAAAAAAGCGTTTCTATCGCGTATCAGTTTCAGTTTTTGGGATACTGAAAGATGATTTACACTAAGCTCTTAATATTTCAGATACGTCTGTTAGATCATCAGATAAAGCATTGTTCTCGTTTTTTAGAGGTCCAATAGTCGCATGGTTTTTCGACTTCCTTTTTGCAAAATTATAGAAGTACTTTGAGTTAACCTTTATCGCTTCTATAGCGTCGTCGTCTTTTTCTATATGCTTCTCAATTAGTTCCTGAATGACGTCATCGATACTCTGCAGTTTATCATTTAATATTTTTCTGATGTTATCTTTACAGTTACTTAATTTTGCAGTCATTTTCTCTTTCGGAACAGTGCCCTCTTTTGTCTTTCAACCTGCTTCTCTTTCCTTTGTTGTATATTTGGGACACGTCTTTCCACAATTTCCAGTCTTTTCTCCTCTAAGGTCATTAGCATCTCTTCCGTTGTCTTTGCCTCGAAAATGGTTTTCCAATCTATTACTTCCGTGCTGGATGCAACACCTTCCCAGTTTATAGCTTTGGAGTGAAAATAAAAAATTTCGAATTTGCTTTTTTCTGTTGTTGGTGTTCTTTCCTTTCCTGTTGGTTTTATATTGGTTGTTATTTGAATAATGTTGTTGTCCGATATTATAGTTGGGGATATTTCTACATTATCAATTAGGTTGCTGCTGTTTGTGAATACCAAATCAAGGCAGTTGTTTTTTTCTTGTTTTCTGTTATTTCTTGCGTTAACATAAATTTATCAGTTAGAGCTAGTATCATTTTACCTGCTCCTGGTCTTCTCGTGTGCCCCCCTTTTCCTGGTGTATACATATATTTTTTCCTCTTTTTATATTTCATGAATGGGAAATTAAAATCACCACAGAGATAAATATTTTGGGTTGGAGAGTGAGATCTTTTACCCAGTTTTTCTTACCTCTGTAATGGAATCTGAAAATTTTGAGGTTGGCGTGTTTGGGGGTCTGTACATGACAGTCAGTAACATATTTAATTTTTCAAATTTTGCTGCTACATATTCTACGTAGATGTTTGAGGTACTTAGTCATTTCTGCCATATGCCTTTCTGCTTTTCGCGTGTGTAAATAGCACATCTTCCTTTAAGTCTCACTGTTCTGTCGGCTTGGAATATGTTATAGTTGTCAATTTGTATTTATTTTTTGTCAACACAGAACTCAGTTTTCACAGTTCGTTTGGCAGTCCTTTAGATGAGTTTCCGTGAGGCATGCAAAGTCTGCTCCGCCTTCTTGCACGAGTCTTTTCAGGTATAAAACTTTGTTCGGGGAATGATTTGATTTAAGCCCATGAATGTTGGCTAGGATTATTTTTATTTTTTCTTTATCGTTTTCGCATACAGGTGATTCCGATTCGTTTTCCAATGGTGGTGCCAGTTTCGTTGCTTTGTGGTCATCCAAGAATTTGCCTCTTTTTATCTTTGTCGGTACCTGTTGTCCCAATAACGCATGAAGTGTCTTTGTGCGTGTATTCTGTCCTGCTCTCGGATTCCTATATTTGTCAGCTGACTTTTTATTTGGTGGATAGTATTTAGCAGCTGAATTGTTTGCTACGTCTAAAAAATTGGTACCCTTCTTTGATGTTCATTTTTCCTGTTCACCCGTTGCGTTCCTATAATGGCGGTGGTAACGACATTTTTTGTCCGTATTTGCACCTCCCATCTCTTGCATAGGTGTTGCAGACAGTAAGATGGTGGAACTTGCACTTCTTTTCAAATTTGCAATATTCACTTGTGTAATGTGTGTTACATAATGTGGGATATCTGCAGTTTCCTTTTGCGTAGTATTTACATATGGTATTTTCTACGCTTCTACTTCTTATCTTATTATTTCCAAAGTTCTTAATTTTGGTATTATCATTATTTTTCTTTGGCTACTTATTTCCTACGTTTTTAGTTATCTTTTTATCATTTCGCTTGTTGGACATTTTTACTACCTCGCAACTTTTACTTCTCTTTTCTTTCATCTATGTCGTCATTCCATATTATATTATTTATATTGTTATTCGTTATTTCCTCCTCACTCTCATCCACCCGAATTTTCATTGGGGCATTTTCGGACTCTTCTTTCCCCATTATTTCACCCTTTTTTGTAACTAGTTTGTTTTCTCCATTTCTTTAAATATTGCGAAGTAGTTTACAGTATGTGTACAACTGTACATGCGTTACGCAGAAATTTGATTCCCACGATATGTTTCGTGTTCGAGACAAGAGATATTTTCCTATCAATCCAATTCATGCAGATAGTCTTGCAATTTTTGACAGAAATCGCATCTTATTGCTGCATTTTCAGTGTTTCCAGATTACACAAATTGCAGATTAAGTGAGAATTTGGACCCATGGTCATGCTATTCATTAATTAGCGTAAAAAGAAATACACCCACAAATTATATATATATATATATTAATATATACATACAGGGTGGGCCGAAAGTCTGGATCCATAGGAAAATATTTATTTTAATACATAAATTACAACAAACGGTAAATACTTAAAATGAATATCAACTTTAACTCGTAAATGCGTATCCGTGATACTGTAGTGGTTCGTACTCCAGTATAAACAACAAATTATAACAAATGCTCAAATTGGCGGCCTCTGACATCGAGACACTTAGGGATGGAATTTCTGATTTTTAATAATTCTTCGAATTGACGTTCTCGAGATGCGTGTCATTTGATAATCTTCTTGTTGACTTTACTGGACTATTCGTTAAAGTTTCACATACCATTGCAGAGGTATTTTCATCAGTTGCAGTTTTTGGACGACCAGAACGCCGTCGATCATGTACACTTCCTGTTTCTTTGAAACGTTTAAACAACTTGCCAACAGTCGCATGTGTTACTGGATGCTTATCAGGATGATTTCTATTGAATTCGGTAGCAACTTCTCTGTGTGTAGCGCCCTGTCTTGCGTACATGAGCACAAGTTCTACCCGGTCTTCTGTTGTTAGATTCGAAGCCATTTCTGGGCTGAAATAAAAAAGTATTTGAGTATTTATACTGGAGTACGAACTACTGTACAGTATCACGGATACGCATTTACGAGTTAAAGTTGATATTCATTTTAAGTATTTACCATTTGTTGTAATTTATGTATTAAAATAAATATTTTCCTATGGATCCAGACTTTCGGCCACCCTGTATATATAAAATGAAACGTATGGGAATAACAGGCAAAGTTGGAAAATGGATTATCATGCTAACAGCCATAGACAGTGGAGGAGTAAACAGTATAGTAACATCCTTCGGGGACGATACAAAGCTCAGCAGAAAAATCAGCAATGTAAATGAAGTGGAGGCCTTGCAGAAGGACACGAACAAAATATACAAATGGTCAGAAGACAACAATGACTTTTAACACTGAGAAATTTCTGCTTATGAGATATGGTAGAAATGAAGAACTTAAATAGACTACATATCATGCTCCAGATAGACAGGAAATTCAGAGAAGCATGAAAGCGGTCGACTTAGGGGTAATAATGACCGATAATGCTATAATCTACTTATGGAAAATGATCGAAAAACTGGTACCAAACCTCAAACTAAACCCAATTATCATTAAAACAATAGTGGAAAATAGGACCTTCGTGTGAAGAGAGACTAACACACGGAACCTAAACGAGGTTAACGAGGTATATATTAATAAACTATTTATATAATAATGTAACAACGAGAATGAAATTCGTGCAAGATATTCAAATATTTATTAGGTTTCTTCAACATTTTGATAGAAATACGACAAACTTGTAAAGAGTCGGCAAAAGTTTTTTGACAGTGCCGAAACGTTGAGATATATCTACCAGTAATACTAATAATAACATATGATGAAAAGAACCACGAAGGAAAAATAAACACAGAATGGTGCTCAAGCGCTTTCGTCTAATGACATCCTCAGGAACACTGAAATAAATAAAAAGTTCGAAACTATATATAGGTCACAAAAAAAATTAAATAGAAAAATAAAAATTGTAGGAGGAGCATACAAATTTATAAGGAAAAGCACCAGAGTTTTAGCACTTTGCCCTTCTTGTTCTGAATTAATTCAAAACAACAGGATCAAGCTCAAAAAGGCCCTGGCTAATATTGAAATTATTTGTAACTTTAATCACTGTGTAACAAAATTTTGTAAAATTTGTGATGATCATTTTTTTTTTGTTTCTTTGTTTTTGGGTGCGCTGAATTAAAAAAATCGCATAAGTTTTCTCGTGAAAACCCTATTTTCTTCTGAAAACCATAATCTCTTTTTTGTACCTAGTGGTTTATCAGAGAGCAAAATCATAATGAAGGAAAGGAAAGGAAAATAAACATATTTCATATTTAAAGATATATAATGTATATATAATGCACACAAATATGCTCACAAATCTAAACGGATAATGCTTAAAAATGTACATTTGAGCGACTTTTTCTCTTGTAGTCCCGTGGATTATCTTGTATTAAATACCAGATATAGTCGCCCATCATAGCTTCGTCCCATTTTCCCTGATATCTCCTCTCCATGGTTTGGATATCTTGATGAAAACGTTCATGATGTTCTTCACTTACGTCACCCAAATTTGGTCTGAAGAATTCTAAATGCGAGTCCAGATAGTGTAACTTCAGGGACATTCTGCAACCTAACCTTGGAAAGTGTTTGAGTAGATTTTCTACTAGCTAGCTCTTTGTAGTTGTCGTTCTTGTTACCTAAAAATCCATGGCCTACAAGCCGAAATGACTGCCAAGCATTTTTTTCGAGAGCTGTCATTTTTTTTTCTAACTCTTTAGATGCTAACATGCGTCTGACTTGAGGTCCAACAAATATGCATCCCTTGATTTTAGCTTCAGAAAGTTTGGGAAACATTGGACGTATATGATAGAGCATCACTTTCAGCATCCAAAGCTTTGATGAATTGCTTAATAAGACCAAGCTTGATATGCAGCGGGGGTAGCAAAATTTTGTCTGTTGGAACAAGGGCTTCGTTAAGAACATTGTGTTTGCCTGGATTAAGCTCATTTCTCACGGGCCATTCCTTTCTGACAAAGTGCTCACCATCTGCTCTGCTGTCCCAAAGGCGGAGGAAACACGAATATTTAGTGTAACCGCCCTGTAGTCCAAGCAGGAATCCTAGCATTTTGAAGTCTTCACATACATCCCATCTATGTTCACTGTGGTTTATTTTGTCTAGCAACTGCTTTACATTTTCATATTCTTCCTTCAATTCAACCGAATGAGCCACGGGAATAAATGGAAACATGTTTCCATAATGTAGTAGGACGACTTTTAAACTTCTAGTTGAACTGTCAATAAACAAACGCCAATCAGCAGGGCTGTATTCAATTCCTATCTCGGCAAAAAGGCCATTCACATCACAGGAGTAGAAAGAAGTGTATCGCAAATGCCTATTCCTGTAGAAACAGATCTTTACACTTGGGTCCAAAAGATTCCACTCTTTAAGGCGGGACGTCATAATTTCTGCATTGGTTTTCGTAAGGTTCATATCCCTGACTAGGTCATCTATGTCTTTCTGATTGGAGAAATGGGGTGACGTATTGGAACTTGCCTCAAAGTCAGCATCTTCATCGGAGGATATTAAAGGCGTTTCTTCTATTTCCTCCATGGTGGGTGGGCACGGAACGGGTAAATCTTCATTATGGGGGACTGGGGCAATAGAAGATGGGATATTTGGATATAGGACATTTTTTCGACCTTTACCTCTCTTGTAGAGTGAAATGTCTACCATGCAGAGTAGCAATCATCGTGGTGATTGGTTTGCTCCCTCCAAAATGCGAGGAATAGCAAATGGCATGCCTTTTCTAGTACCTCGCAGTCATCCTTCCAATGTGGAACGGCACCTTCCACAGCAAAAGTGAGGTGCCCATGATTTATCTTGATCACCCATGGTCATGCCAAAGTAAGCGTGATATGCTGTACAAAACTTCGTTCCTGTGTCAATTTTGTGCTTTACTTGCTTTGGATTGATGTAATGGCCGCAAACATAAAATGAATCTGCAGTGTCTGCAGGGCCTATTGGTAGCCATCATCATATAATTCTAATTCTAATTCAAATATCTGAAAAATACAAAACATTTTATAAACAGAAATAAGAAACCAAATGTGTACAAATATTTAATAATGGGCCTTAACCAATAAAAACATTACTAATAAACCCCAGTTTTGGGGACATTTTGAATTTTGCACTTGAAATTACTTTGCTATCTCAGAAAAATGCCTTAAAAATGGCGAAAAAGTAAGATTTCTAAATTTGACCATATCGTAAAAACTATAGTTTTCCGAGCAAAACCGATCCCAAATCCGTAATCAACGTGGCTGAAATATATAGAAAAGATCGAAAAATCAGCATAAACAAAAAATTGTTGCACTGTGTAATGGCAGACTTAAGAATATTTCTATTAACAATGTTGCTTGAGTGAAACAAAATTAAAGCATTATTCCAATCAATACAGTGGGATAACTGACAAATGAACGAAAAGGGCACTGGACGACTGTCCCGCTCTTACGGAATATTGATGCTGTTTTATACGCGTGTGCAAATCCTTTCCCGTCTGTCCAATGTAAAAAAAGAATCACATTGTTCACAACCAGTTTTATAGATAATGCCTGAATTATTGGTAGGGCTATTTTTTACTATGATATTTTTCACAATATTGTCATATGAAAATACTACATTAATATTCAAAAGTTTAAGTACATTAGCAATGCCTAAAAAGTCTGGGAAAAATGGAAGTACTGAAATATTCTTCGACAAAGCGCGAGGGTTATTATTCACACGATAGAAAGTTCATTTTTCCTTGTTAAGACAAGATTCCAAAAAAGCAGGTCGGTAACACAAATCACTTCCAATACTGTTGATTTTTTTCTAATTCGGCATCCATGTATTCCGAACTGGCGATCCTAAGAACGCTGAGAAACAGTGAAGAAAATATGGCTTTCTTGATGGGGGTGTCATGTCCGGAGTAAAAGTGTACGAAGCCATATTTTCCGTTTCCTGTTTCCTTCGTGGTTATTTTCATCATAAATATTATTCACGTGTTACTTTCGTGAAATAATTTACACACACACACACACACACACACACACACACACACACACACACACACACACACACACACACACACACACACACACACACACACACACACACAGTGCGTTCGAAAAGTGTCTCTGCAGTGCTATGTTAAACGCATAGGAAATTGAAAAACTACAATGTTTTTATTCAACCATGATTTAGTGATTTTATTAGATAACCTTTTGATTTTACAGCATGTGTTGAAAGTGTTTTCCACCATTTTGCAGGCACAGAGCAACTCGTCCACACTTGTTGTCAAACACTTTTTTTTGAACTGTTGGTTGACTGCGGAGAGACTTTTCGAATGCACTGTATATAATATCACTGGCGACGCGTCGCCAGTGCGACGCCAGGGTTTTAAGAGTACTCCGGCTAGGTTTCCAAATTTCTACTCTGCACACCTATTGCAAGGATCGTGCTAATACAACTTTAGCTACTTTTAAAGAATTAACTAAATATTTACCTTATTTGAACATAAAATGTAAACGCCTTGGTTTTAAAGCAAATTATTCTTATATTCTGTCATGTATTTCCCTCTTCCGCTCTAAATCGATAATGATTTTTTTTTCAATTGATATTCGAGCTAGAGATAAAAGCCGTTCTTGAGCCATTGTACTTCTTAAATATGACTTCACTCAGTCGAGGGCAGAAAAATTTCTTTCGGTTGTTGCGTAAGTTACGGGTATCGTAAGTAGTAGTTGAATTAGCTTAGTAGTTTCAGACGCTGCAGTCAGTAACCCCAGTTCATGAAATAGTTGTAAAATTGCATTTGCAGATTTACAGCTTCTGAACTCATTGTCCTGATAAATATATTTCAACTCGCGGACTAAGGACTTCATTTCAAATATGTCTGGGTATTTCATTTGTAAACTATTTAGGTGGTACATTGGAAACTTTTCATTGTTCTCGAAACTTCGCCACATCAATCAACTCAAAAAATGCGAATTCTCGTATGCAGTTGAATCTTTCCCTTAGCGACACGAGCATATTATCAATTATTTCAAAATATATTGCCTTAGAGTTCATTTTGTTGCCTCGAACTTTTTTCTTGGGGTAGAATCCAAGTCTTCTGATTCTCCAATGTTTCTCATTGTTTCTTGGAAGATGTTGCATTACGAAGCATCATTACCTGTACCCTCAATGAAGTTGATAAAGTTGTTTATTTTTTGCTGGGCAGACTCCATATAAAGCTGTTTGCATTGTAAAACATCGCATAGTTTTCCGGCTTGTGACGAGATAATTTCAAAACAATTCGTAAAAAACATGAAAGTGAAATCATTTAATTTTAGAAGTAAGCGTTCAGCTTCATTAAGAGTATCTTCATCCCATCTTGCACTAAAATACTCTCAAATGCATCGTTCATAACTTCATGTTGCTTTTTTACAGCCGACACTGTTCTAGTTCTATAGCACCACCTAGTTTCACATAGGCTTGGGATGCTAATATTGAAATTTCTAAAAATAATTTTGCGGTTCGTGCTTAAAGATGTAAATTTATTGAAAGCACGCAAATTTGAAAAGAACATTTTAACTTCATTAACTTTCTCTGATATCTTACTTATCACAAGATTCAATTTATGTGCATAGCAGTGGATGAAATAGCCATATTTAAAACCCTGCTCTCTCAACTTCATTTGCACACCGTTTAACTGACCTGCCATTACCGCTGCCCCATCGTACGTTTGGCAGGTTAATTTATTTTTGGCAATCTCTATATGACTAGTGTGTTTGATATTACAATAGCAAGCTTAGTGGCACTTTTATCATTGCTGACGTCATAAAATCCTAAGAATCTTTCATTAATTTTATAACCAGAAACATGTCTAATTACAATGGAAAGTTGTGCTTATGTCGAGCAATCTGTTTTGTCTGCTTGAACTGAAATAAACCGAACATTTTCAATTTCATTACAAATCACGTTGTCAATTATGTTATCGATTGCAAATATTAAGCCATTTTGAATTGTACTTGACACTCCTAAAATTTGTTTTGAGTCTTCCTTAGCAGAAAGCCTTGTTGCAAAATGCTAGCCATTTCAGCAAAATAGGTCGAGAGTTCTCGATAATTACCTTTATTTAGGCTGCTACTGTTTCCTTCTTCGTGCCCACGCAATGGAAGTTCTTGTTTACACAAATATAGAACAGCATTTGCTAAATGCTTCAAATATTGTCTAATTTTCTTTTACTGATTTGTTGATTTTCTCTCTCGAGCTTAACAGCACTATACTTACTCTACCAAAAGCTTTCAGACATTTGTAATTACTCAAATGACATAATGACTGTCGCTTAAAATGTTTTCAAAATTTGCATATCCAATATCTGTCCACGATTGTTTTGTTTTGGGCTGGAAAACTAAACAAGGCCAACAGTATAGTTTTTCATCACTGGCACTTCCACATAACCAATCAATTTGTGTATACCAAGTTAGCAACTTTTTTGAAAAGACCGGTTTCCCTCTTTAGCTTTTAAAATTGGCACTGGTCGTCCATTCTTAATAATTTGTTTTTGTTCTGCAACGTTTCTTCTTCTAAAAGGGTTTTCTTTTAAAGAAACCAGTATGTCCTACATGGGTAATAAAATGTAAGGAGTAATTTAATAAAAAAAACTAGTCACACGTATACGGTTACACAATGAAAAAAAAAATATAGGCCTACACTGTCAACTTTGCATTCGATGGCTACTGTTCGATCCTTGTAGTTTGACGTGCATGGAAACAGTAGACATGCGCAAATGCAATATATCACGAGAATAATAATTTGATTTTATCAAGCATTTCTCTTCGAGCCCGAGTTGAAATGTGTTTTCTCAATAATGAAGACATTATTAGAGACATGATGGGATGCAATTTATACACATTTAGGGGAGTGACTGCAGTGTAACAAAATGCATATAAGAAAGGTCCTTTGCAAAAGTTATAAAATAAAGAATACGGTACAACGCTTCTCGTGCAAATTCGCTGGAGCCCGAGTCAACAAGATTATTGTACAATATTTGTCTATTCGTAGTCATCGATTTTATAAAATTTTTAAACTTTAAAATTAAAACAAGTTTACTAGCTTTAGAATTTAAAGATAAATAAATTTTTTTAAATAAAAGTTCAAATTATTATCGAGATTCTACGGTTCTGCTGCATTTTTTTGACTCGAGCTGAGCACGAGGAGCCCGAGTGTCGGCGTCGCCACTGAATTATATATATATATATATACACATTTTAACTGCAAAGAACACGCAGTATAATTAACGTAAAGAACGACGCTTGTATAGGAGAACATTCGCGCAAGATGAGGAGGGAGAACGAACAAATGAAAAAGTGAGGTAACCACCCGGGAATCGAACCCGGGATCTTCCGATTGCCGGTCAGATATGATAACCACTACACCATGGTTCTCACTCGATCAGAAGTCGTAATTCTCCTACATACGCGCAGAAACCAATGCCCCGAGGGGGGCACCGCCCGCATGCCGCATTACCTCATTTTTTCATTTGTTCGTTCTCCCTCCTCATCTTGCGCGGAATGTTCTCCTATACAAGCGTCGTTCTTTACGTTATATATATATATATATATATATATATATATATAGGGCGGTCCAAAACAATAAATGTTGAAAATTCGTAGGTCTTACCCCCTAAAATTGTTACCTATGTTGAAAAAACTCTGAATATAAAATTTTAATAAGATCAAAAAATTCTAAGTGGTGCCACATCGCATTTGAATTTAGATGTTTTTAAAAACCTTTTTTGCTTCTTCCCCATAATATAGACTAGTACAGTTCCCGCCGCTTCGCTGACGGTTAGACAGGCTAAACTACAAAAAAAAGAACCCAGCCGTGAAAATTTTGAGCTTCACATTGTGTCAACATTTCTGAATCTGGTATCTCCCAAAACCTCCTCACCCCCATTCATACAACTTGGGGCTAACCCCCTCCCCCATTACCCCACCCCTCCCCCATTACCCCCACCCCACCCTTCCCCCATTGCTAAACTACAGAAAATAACAGTCATGAAAATCTTGAGCTTCACATTGCCGCCCGTAATACAATTTCTGAATTTTTTCTCACAATTTCTGAAAGTGTGACGGACAGACGGACAGCTCTCTTATTATAATATATAGATTTATCGTGTCTTTACGAAAAATACTTCGATATACAGTATATCATTTTTTTGCATAATATAGATTTTTGTATGCTTATTGTGGTTAAATATTCCGAAGCACATCTTGCATGAGCGGTACTGAACACGTTGAGGCAAGAATCGCATCTATTCTTTTGGTACTTATCAGGTCATCCCATAAGTAATGTCGTTTTTTATATCGGAATTTGAAGGACAAAAAAAAACTCGACACACTTTTTAATCTAGTATATATTTTCCATCGGAATCAACGACACTACCAACGTCCTACAAGCTTTTCAATGCCATGTTTATAAAATTCTCGGACTCAGAATTTTCACAGTTCGCCTGGCAGTCCTTACTTAAGATGAGTTTGCGTGAGGCATGCATAGTCTGCTCCAGCTTCTTGCATGAGTCCTTCCAGGTATAAAACTTTGTTCGGGGAATGATTTGATTTATGCCTTGAATGTTGGCTAGGATTATTTTTATTTTTTCCCTATCGTTTTCGTATACAGGTGGTTCCGATTCGTTTTCCAATAGGGTGCCTGTTTCGTTGCCTTGTGGTCCTCCGACAATTTACCTCTTATCTTTGTCGATACCTGTTGTCCCGATAACGCATGAAGTGTCTTTGTACGTGTCTTTTGTCTGGCTTTCGGATTCCTATATTTGTCAGCTGACTTTGTAATTGCTGGACAGTATTTAGCAACTGAATTGTGTTGGCTGCGTCTAAAAAATTGGTACCCTTCTTTGATGTTAGTTTTTCCTCTTCACCCGTTGCGTTCCTTTGAGGGTGGTGGTAACGGCATTTTTTTCTGTATTTGCAACTCCCATATCTTGCATAGGTGTTGCAGACCATAAGATGGTGGAACTTGCATTTCTTATCAAATTTGCAGTATCCACTTGTGTAATGCGAGTTGCATAATGTGGGATATATACAGGGTGTTTGAAAACTTTCTGTACAAATTGTAATGGGGGATAGGCAACACCAAGACAAACCCTTTTCGTCTATAAGTGTATGTCCGCTGACGTCACCATTCGGCGCGAGAGGGCACCGCTGCAATTGGCTAAAAGGTGAAGTGGGCTAGACTCGCGCTTGCCGCGGGCATTCTTAAATCGGACGTAGTACGCGTAACATGGAGCGCTTCACGACTGCTGAGATGGCTGACATGCATATGGTGCATGGGGCTGCCAATGGAAACGGAAGAGCTGCTGTGAGGTTGTACCGACAGCGCTTCCCAAACAGACGTGTGCCAAACCACCAAACGTTTGCGCATTTGCATCGGCGACTGCGAGAAACTGGAACATTCCATGCAAACATGCATGACACTGGTCGGGAGAGAAACGTGCGCACTCCTGACATGGAAGAAGAAATCCTACGGCGATTTGAGGACAATCCAAGCGCAAGCACGCGAGGTGTTGGACGTATCCTCGGTGTGAACCACGACCTCGTCTGGAGAGTGTTGCACGAGCAGCAGTTACATCCGTTTCATCGTCAGAGAGTCCAGGCATTACAACCTCGGGATTACCCTCTTCGTGTGGAATTCGCACGCTGGTTTCTGCAGCAGACAGCGGTGCAGCCTAATTTTCCGGCTTATGTGCTGTTCTCAGATGAGGCCTGTTTCACACGTGAGGGTGTGTTTAACATGCACAATTCTCACGTGTGGGCGCACACAAATCCACATGCTACACGGGTGCATGCTCATCAAGAACGGTTCGCCGTCAGTGTTTGGGCGGGTATCGTCCATGGCAAGTTGATTGGGCCGTACCTGCTGCCTGCCCGACTCGACGGGCGGGTTTATCGGATATTTCTTGAAGAAACGTTGCCGGAACTGCTGGAAGATGTTCCCGTGGCTATTCGTAGACGAATGTGGTTTCAACACGACGGGGCCCCAGCGCACACCAGCAACGATGTGCGGGATTATCTGAACGCCACTTTTGGGGACCGATGGATAGGCCGGGGTGGGCTCGTAGCCTGGCCACCGAGATCGCCCGATTTAACATGCCTCGATTTCTTCCTGTGGGGACACATGAAGAACCTCGTGTACGAGACTCCCATTTACTCAGAAGAAGACCTCGTAGCAAGAATCGCTGTCGCCGCTGGAACTGTTCCCGAAATGCCGGGAATCTTTCGACGTGTACGTCGGTCAATGCTTCGACGCTGTCGGGCATGCATTGATGCTACCGGTCGCAACTTTCAGCACCTTCTTTAAATAAACATGTTACGCGTACTACGTCCGATTTAAGAATGCCCGCGGCAAGCGCGAGTCTAGCCCACTTCACCTTTTAGCCAATTGCAGCGGCGCCCTCTCGCGCCGAATGGTGACGTCAGCGTACATACACTTATAGACGAAAAGGGTTTGTCTTGGTGTTGCCTCTCCCCCATTACAATTTGTACAGAAAGTTTGCAAACACCGTGTGTGTATATATATATATACACACACACCTTTGGTTAGCTTCGCCCGAATTGTTCATTCTGACGAAGGTCAAGCTTTTCACTCCACCTTAGACCTACAGTTTAACGTGAATCCGAACCACGCCTCACCAGCAGCCCAGCGTCTTAACCACTAGACCACCAAGGGTACCCATTTATTTACCAACCACTTTCTTTATTGTGTGGAAGGATGAACAGCTGGGTTTTGCTACGCGCCGGCTGCCGTCACCAGGTCTCGAACCCGGGGCCGATGGATTCGTAGTCAGCGACGCTAACCACTACTACACCGAGGTGTGTATATATATATATATATATATATATATATATTAAACATGATACACACAGACCGTGCATGGAACAAGGAACTCTTCTGGGAAAATTAAATCCACTATAGTCCGAATAAGTAATGGTAAATAACAAACACTATAGTTTTTCTTTTTCATGATGTTAGCCCGACGTGGGCAACGGGTCACTCGCAAAGAGGCCCCAAAAATATAGCTTCCCTCACCAGCTATCTGCAAAGCAGAGAGGATCCAGCTTTGGGACAGGATCTAGGGGTTACAGCTACACCTAGCCTACTATATTCAGAACCTCAATATAAGGAAAAGACTCGTTGCATTCACGTCGGATTGAATACATCAAAGAAAAAGGGGTAACTATTGTATTTTTAGCCAACAACCAAAACTTAAATCTCAACTGGCAAAATTGAGCGTCCACTTTTCATGGGGCCTCTTTGCGAGTGACCCTTTGCCCACGTCGAGCTAACATCATGAAAAAGAAAAAAACTTGTTTGTTATTTACCAATACTTATTCGGACTATAGTGGATTTAATTTTCCCAGAAGAGTTCCTTGTTCCATGCACGGTCTGTGTGTATCATGAAAAAACCTCAGGGGACCATTCTGAGTTCAATCCCATCATGAAACGGACATGTTATGTGCCTTGAAAAGTGGACGCTAAGTGGACGCTCAATTTTGCCAGTTGAGGTTCAAGTTTTGGTTGTTGAGATTATTGACAATTACTGTACATTATAATTTATATTTATCATAAAACAACACTAACATGCTGAAATATTCAACATAATTATTAAAAATAAAGAAAAAATGCAACTGTACAAGGGTGCCTAAGACTTTTGCACAGTAGTATATATATATATATATATATATATATATATATATATATATATATGTCTGTTCACTATATAAACAGACAGAAAAACAGACAAAGAACAACCAAAGGAATTCTTTTCACCGCCATTCTCAAACATCTTGGAATCATCAAGAATCGAAGAACACACGTGGTAGGCGCTTGTAGGCGTCTCAAAAAGGCCGCGAAACTTTGCGTCTCAAGAGGTTATAAAAGGCTGAGTTCACTGATACACCTCACTCGCTTCTTGGTGTCAATAATCCAGCAGGGTTGAACACCTTAAACAGAAAAAACAAACATCACTCGCTTCTTGTCTTGTTCGTCGTCTCACTCTCGGCCTTCGTCAGCAGAAACACTCGTCAAGCTACCCGCTCTCCGGCCTGCTGTTCCATCAAGGCTCCGGTCTATCATCACGTAAGGCCTTCTACAGACTGCCTGCACAAGCAATCCTTCGAAACCCAGCGACGTTCGACTTCAGCCGGCCTCAGTCCCTCAAGCAACATCTCAACACTACACGAACCGAATCACCACTTGAGGCGACATCTTTCTGACTCTGGTTTAACTCATCCTTCACCTCAAGTCGACCGGCGCCCGTTCAACAAGCTTCAATAGGCCCGCTACCGCTTTCACGATCAACCTCGACGTGCGAAACAACGGACGGTCAATTTCACTTCAGGCTCCCAATTTGCAAGAACAACCTCGACGTGCGAAACAACACAGTCAACGACACCTCGGGCCTACAATAATAGGTCAACCTCCAAGTAACTCTTCAGCCCAAGAGGTATTTCACTGTGTCGGTAAGCTCTGTGCTGCTTTTCTTAAACAATTAACGCGAAGCCTGCACGTACTGCAGAACCGTAGGCTATACCCAACGTGTTTCCATAATTGTTCAAACTAACCTTCTAATTAACATTGCTGTAGGCCTAATTGAAGCGTCATTATCATACCGTAATTGTGTATCACCCTGTTTTGGTGATACTTCGTATAATTATTAATTGTGCATCAGACTCTCATCCAAACCGCAGTAGGTTTATTTCCTATTCATAGGGTTGTATCCAATACCGTAATTGTATCACACTGCTATTGCGTTCTTTCATGTGATTCATTTTTACTTTGCATCCGTTTGTTTAAGACAGTGACTCACTTTAAGTGATTAGTTTAAGCATTTTCATTATTGATGGTCTAATCCAGTGGTTCTTAACCTTTTTACTACCATGCCCCCTCTAGGAATTGGTCCTTCCCTCCACGCCCCCCTTGGAGGGGGATACTTTTGCATTTTTTCATAAACTTCTCAATATTAGCCCATGCTCTCGTTAAGAGAATAACAAATACAATTAGTGTTTTTCCCCAAGGGATCGCGCCCCCCCTGGAAATTACCTAGGGGGCGCGCCCCCCAGGTTAAGAACCACTGGTCTAATCTATTCAGTGCACCAAACGCACTTGCATTTCTTTATATCATTACTAGGCCCATTCTTTGTTTCCATTTTTGCATAATTTTTAGCCTACCTAAATTAGTGTTCATCACCCAATGTAGTACTTAACAATTAATCTGTATAACCATTTCCTTATGTGTTAATCCTCAGTTTATCTTAGCTTATTAAATGCCGTTATATAATTGTTAACCACTATAATTACTGTCATTGCATTTGTTATTCACGGTGTACGTGCAGAATTTCTGTTATCAATAGGCTTCATTAGTTCATTCTGCGTTCCCACTTGTGTACAACTCATTAGTTTTTTTATATTAACAATTAAGCTGCATAACCATTTCCTTATTGGCTAAACCTCAAGTCATCTTAGCATAATATAAATGCGGTTATATAATTGTTAATCACTATAAATACTGTTTGTCATTGTTATTCACTGTAATCAAATAACTGATTTATTTTCTTAATTAAACATAAAACCACAAGGTAATTTTTCTAACCTTATTAATATTATTTGCTTAGGTGTAATCCAAGCTGGTGACCTCGAATCAATTCGTGACATTCCAGAAAGTAATTATAGTAAGCCTACCCCATTTAGTCACATCAAACTGGTGATACCGTATTACCGTAGGACATCATAAATTGTTGGCCCAGCCTTGTCATTCGCAATCATTCATTCCATCAATTAATCATTAGCGCTAAATTAATCAGTATCACCTCTAACGGCTAATACTAGGCCCATTATATATATATAATATACAGTACGATACTGTAGGAAAAAAATGGGTTTAAATATTCAATGAATGAATGAACAGCAAAATTCGTAATAAAATTTCTTGCAAATTTTTGCAGTTGTAATCAATAGATCTCTCTGTTTATGGTTGTTATAGTGTTTTTCAAACATACACTGCTACATTGACATGAAATAATGTGTGCAAAAGTGTTGAGCATTTTTTTGTGCAAAGTTCGCACATAAAAGTTATAAATATAATAATAAAAAAACTTCAGCATGCATCAACTAAAGTTGCTATCGTTGCAAAAACAAAGGGTATATATATATATATATATATATATATATATAAACTGCAAACACGCAGTATAATTAACGTAAAGAACGACGCTTGTATAGGAGAATATTCCGCGCAAGATGAGAGCGAGAGAACGAAACAAATGAAAAAATGAGGTAACCACCCGGGAATCGAACCCGGGATCTTCCGATTGCCGGTCAGATATGATAACCATTACACCACGGGCCTCACTCAATCAAATGCCGTAATTCCTCTACATACGCGCAGAAACCAATGCCCCAAGGGCGTCGTTCTTTACGTTAATTATACTGCGTGTTTGCAGTTTAAATGTATATAATGTACGGCATGCGGGAGGTGCCCCCTTGGGGCATTGGTTTCTGCGCGTATGTAGAGGAATTACGGCATTTGATTGAGTGAGGCCCGTGGTGTAATGGTTATCATATCTGACCGGCAATCGGAAGATCCCGGGTTCGATTCCCGGTGGTTCCTCATTTTTTCATTTGTTTCGTTCTCTCGCTCTCATCTTGCGCGGAATATTCTCCTATACAAGCGTCGTTCTTTATATATATATATATATATATATATATATATATACACACACACCACCTTTTCCGTTCTATGGGCACCATTGAAATGAGGGAAATTCATATTTTTTAAACTTATTTTAACTTTTTATTAATAATGAATACATTTTGAATAAGAGAAATTTAATTTATTTAATTGCTATGAACATAAATAAAAAAAATATTTGTCGTTTTTTCGATAATTTGCGTTGAAAATAGATTATAATAGTTACTTGAGAGGTGAGTGGCCATTACATTACATTATCATTGTTATACCTAACCTATCCTAAAAATAAGTTTAAAAATTATTAATTTCTCTCATTTCAGTGGTGCCCAATGAACGAAAAAGCGCTCTCTCTCTCTCTCTCTCTCTCTCTCTCTCTATATATATATATATATATATATATACACGGTGAACCAAAAGTAGGTGGACAGTAGGTTGAATACGGTTTGTGTTATATTATATTATAACTATGGTGTTCATTATAACTATGGTGTTTGTGTTATATTATATTAAATATTATAACTAAATTTATTTAAATTTTATTTTGTATTATAGTATACAAAAAAATTAAATATGTATTCTCAAAATAAACGTTATCATTTACTGTCCACCTACATTTGGTTCACCCTATATATATATATATATATATATATATATATATATATATAGATATAGATATATAGATATAGATATAGATATAGATATAGATATAGATAGTTAGGAAGTGAAATGACCTCACGCGTACATAATTTTTATTTAAATTTTAATAATAAAATAAGGAAGGGAAAAGAGGTTTGGTCGGCTTTCATTCGAAGACGAAGGATGTGTCACGCACAGAAGACGTTGCAGCCACATTATTCCTCCCTTTTCTCAACCAGTTTCCAGACCAAATTTCTTTGGCACACAGTGCCACGTCTTCTTTCTCTTTGTCTGTCTCGCTTTCTATGTTTAGCTACGGGTTTTTTTTTTTTTTCTTTTTACTGAACGGCTTTTTGTTCTTATCGCCTGCATTTCTCTCTCTCTCTCTCTCTCTCTCTCTCTCTCTCTCTCTCTCTCTCTCTCTCGCGTCTATTAACCATCATTGTCCTTTGTACGCCTGTTTTTTTCGATAGTTTTCATTTTTTTCTATGTCACTTATAATTCGCCACTTTCTCTCCAGATTAAAGTATATAAACTTTTGATACAAAAAGTTTCTTCTTGTAAGGAAGTTCCTGATTATCGACTTCTTTAATTTTCTCAAAATATAAAATTGTCATCATATATTAAGAATCTCGTTTAATTATATATACAGGGTGTTTCATAAGTCCGCTCTCGTAGGAAAATTTATTTTAAATTAAATTTACAAAAGTAATACATTAGAACTAAAACAAATGTTCAAATTTGCTCGTATGGAAGCGAGTTACAATGGTGAGGAAAAGGCCTCCGGAGGCATTTTCCTCACCATTGTAACTCGCTTCCATATTAGCCATTGTGTTCTACTTGCGATAAAAAAAAAAAAAAAACCAAAACAAGGCATCAATTTGAACATTTGTTTCAGTTCCAATATACTGTACACTGTATTACTTTTTGTAAATTTGAAACTTAAAATAAATTTTTCTATGAGTGTACTTATGGGACACCAAATATATAAAATGTGTGTGTGTGTGAAATAATATCGAGTTACGTAATTTGCTATACCATTGTATATTTTATAATGCGCAAGAAAAAAAAATATGAGTATATATATATAAATTAGTTTCTTTTTTAATAAGATGTTTGGTGTCTTATTAAAATTATTTACCATGTCAGACTTCAGGAGATGACAGCCAGATTAGAAAAAGTAAAAAGAAACATCAAAATAGAAACCAAGTTAGCATGTAATTTAATTTTAATTTAAAAACAAATCTTTCCCTTGTAACTCCTTGCATACATTTAATTTTTTTAAAACATATTTTCTTGTCCACCGGTGTGTGTGTGTGTGTGTAATTTTTGGAGGATAAATTATTTTTAAGGTTTAGTGTTTATTTATAATTTCGGGATTTTTAAGTGCGTTCCGAAATATTTGTTAATAAATAAATGGTTTTAAGAAAACTAAAGACCATTTTTTTTTGTAGACACATTTAAAAATTTTGGTTTCATTTTTGTGGTGGTTATTCAACTCTCATTTCATTCGCGCTGCTATTTTCTCTTTTTCTACTTTCATCCATTATGTTTTTCTCAATGTATTTTTCTCTCTCTCTTTCTCTCTCTCTTTCTCTCTCTCTCGTTTGGCTACCCTACAAAACCGCGACGTTTTTACGTTCAGTTCTGTATTGCGACATTTACCCAATCTAAAAATCTGATAAATTTAACCTAACCTAGCCTAACCTTAATTATATCCCCTTTTTTTTCATGATAAAATATAGTTTATAAAGATAAGTCACCGCGACACCTAATGTCGTGATACTACGTTCGTGTCGCGATGGGTTCTATGTATCCTAAAGATTGTCGCAATTCTGTAGGGAAACAAGAACACACACAATTTACCAAGATGTAGTACCTGGTATTCCATACATTAAAACCGAGCTCACCCTCTCGTCTCTCCTTAATTCCGCAGCCATCCCCTACCTAACAGAAAAAAAGAGAGATTCTATAGTCAGAACTGAAAATTCCTGTGGTGCACAACTTTTGCGCCACCCTGTGTGTGTGTATATATATTTTTTTTTATTCGTAACTGGGAGGAATATGTTGAATATATAATTGGTCGGGTTATTTTTCCTCGAACAAGGAATGACAATTTCGAATTTTCGAAGAGATCTCGTTTTGTAAAACTGAAATTTGAGCTAACTCCGTTGAAGGAGAATAGAGTATGACTGACTCCATTCGCTCGACAAACATTGGTCGTTAAATGAACGTTTTTTATAGAACGGTTTATATAAACGTTATGAGCGTTTTGTAAATGTACGTTTGGTTTCTGCAAGGTGTTACTTGCCCTTAAATTCTTCTACTGTAGATTATTCCATGGTTCGACTACCAGACATAGATCATTTTTTGTTAAGACATTAAAGTGTGTGAAAATGTATACAAATGTGTGTATACACACTATATATATATATATAATATAATATATAATATATATAATATATATATATATATATATATATATATATATATATATATATATATATATAAGCAATTCAGAGCTGGGCACTTGCGGCATATTGCGGTACTGCGGTACTGCTGCACTACCAAACCGGTACCAAACCGGTACGCGGAAATTTGAATGCGGTAGCGGTACTGCGGTACTTTCAGCGATCCTTTGCTGTACTGCGTTATGGGGGCCCGGGGTGGTAGTGCGGTGGTACCGCAAGTACCGCAGTACCGCAAAATATGCCGCAAATGCCCAGCTCTGATAAGCATGCCTTACGGAAGTATGTATGTTATCTCATGAATAAAAGTTAGTTTCAAAATATTAATTCGCAGTCTTTGCAAGGAAATAAAATTTAGCATTACTTCTGTCCCGAGTTTGTCCCCGCTCCCCAATTCATCCATCCCTCCCAACCCCCTAATTAGAAAATTTTGTTCTGGAAACTTTCTTTAATGAGGGAGAACCCGGTTTCTTTTTTTTTTTTTTTCTGGGAACTATAAGTACGGAGTTCTTCATAAAAATGCACTTATGCATTATGCAATATGGAAATTTCATTTTTTCTTTTATCCCCCTTTCAAAGAAATTATATATATGTATATATATATATATATCCATGGCGTATATGTATTACAGGGTGTCCTATAAGTCCATGGCTAATATGGAAGCGAGTTACACTCGTGAGGAAAAGGCCTCCGCTTTTTCCTAGGAGTGTAACTCTCTTTCATATTAGCCATTGCGTGTTGTTCTACCTGCAACAAAAAAGGTATCAATTTAAACATTTGTTTTAGTTATACGTAATGTATTACTTTTGTAAATTGCTCGCGCACCACCGCAATGCTCCTCTTGCTTGGCTCGTGAGCATGTCAATTGGACTATGGTCAAATGGAGACTAGTATTGTTCACGGACGAATCAAGATTTAATCTTCGAAATCCGATGGACGGGAAAGTGTGTGGAGAAGAACAGGAGAAGTCCGTGAACAATACTCGTCCCCATTGGACCATACTCCAATTGACATGCTCACGAGCCAAAGCAAGATGAGCATTGCGGTGGTGTGGGAGCAATTCCGGGCCCATTGCTGGACGTCTAGCATGTAAGTCATTTTCCGCAAGTCTCCTCCTAACGGTTCGCTCCGATACACTGACGTCTCGAGACCTTTCCAGCTCATTGCGGACCGGACGTTTGTGGCAGTCAAGCGACGATCTCGCAAAACACTCAAGACGATGAAAACGATCGTCACGGGCAGATGTGCAGCGCCATCTTCCAGATCCTGGTCTTTGGGTGTACTCTCCTGTCTCTATACAACGTTGGTAGACACGTCGAACCGTTCTTGGAATTCCTAGCGCATCGGCGACGTAACGCTGGCTCCGACCAACTTCAATTAGGGCGACGACTCTGGCGACATTCACGGCACTCAAATCCATTGTAAATGTCCAATTCTGAAACCCAAAGGAATTAGAAGTCTATCCGTTACTAAACGCAAATGCCTACTCCCACTAGTGGAAGAAAAAAGTGGCACTGACAGTCTAAGAGAAACTGAATGTCAGACTGTGGAATTCTTAAAAGAAGTCGAAAATTCGTTACAGCTAGTGTGTTCGCAGCTGACGTTGTTTTGTCTCGTTATTTGGTTGCTTCATAGACTATATTTTCGAATTTTAAAACTTATATAAACAGAAGCTTGCCCACTTTTTTGCTTTTCGCGATATTCCAAGTGGGTCGATTTTTCTGCCGCTCATATATATATAATAAGCACGGTTAATTAACATTATTGATAAATGGTGATGATGTGTTTGTCCTCAACTGTGTACCTACTGGACTGTTAAAGTAAATACCAGTTTTTAACATTTTTCTTGTAACTTTTTGTAACCTTTTATTTCGTTAGCAATTTAAGATTCAGAGCAAGGTCGAATCCAACTGGGTGACTTCGTGGCCATGTCGTAACACCGCTTCCCATCTATCAGCAAAGTTAAGCGACATTGGGACTGGTAGTAGTTGGATGGGGAACCATCCTCCGCGTTCAGATGATGTACCGGCCCGTGGTTCGGATCCCACGTAAAGCTGTAGGTTCCCTCCGTCACGTGACCTTTGCTGTTACGGAGATGAAATAGCCCCATTGAAGTAAACCAAATCCGACTGAAACCGCATAAGAAAATGTCGAAACTGTTTCAACAAAATCCAGAAACTATATACTGTAAATGCAGATTTGAACGTTGAACGTTGATATTTTAGAGAGAGAGAGAAATAAATAAACAAACAAGTAAATAAATAATAAATAATTCGATAGATAGATGGATCTACTGTCTATTGTTTCATTACGTTATCCGACATGCAGTACCCTAACCGTGGAACCAAAATCATGAAGCCTAAAACTTTATTAATGAACTCTCGTGTCAAATAAAATGGAAGACAGTAGTATGGAAATGCACATTAAAAAAAGGATATCTTTGTCCAAACCACGAACTATAGTTTTTACCTGACTTTTAGACGTGTACAGTTTGGGAAAAAAATTCGTGTATAAAACAAAATGCCTGAAAAGCATGAACTTACTGACTGCTAATATACCGGGTGGACGAAAAAAAACCTGGACACTTGTTTTTCCTACAAATTTACACCCAAATTAGTACAAGATGTAGACACTAGTATAGTTATGTGCTAAAAATTTCAATGGAACTCGTGTAAAACTTACCCTATTGAAATCGATGTTGTATTGGCCACCCATTTTCTTGAATTACGGCCAGTACTCTCCTTTTCCACTGATCTATGGATGACTTGATTTTGTCTTGGGACACCATAGGCCAAACAACCTCACTTCTTTGTCTAAGTGCTTCCAGGTTTGAAAATGGTCCCCTCCGACCATGGTACACCAATGACTTCAGCTCATTCCATACGAAGTAATCCAGAGGATTTAAGTCAGGAGAATTTGGTGGCCATTCTTCACTTTTTATGAATTCAGGAATGTTCGCCATCAAAAATTCTTGGGTTGCCTTTGCTGAACGAGATGGTGCATTGTCCTGAACATAAATAAAATCTTTGTTCGGGTACAAGTCTTGGCATTCCGGTAAAAGTTCTCCGAGGTGTTCAATGTAATTTTGCGAGTTCATTTTTGTTTTCTGTGGATCCTGCATTTAATGAGAAACAATTAAAACTTGGTGTTCCCGCCATTGGCTTCCAAGACAGCCTGAATTCGCTTTGGGTAGCTTGCCAAAAGTGACGTGAATAGATCTTGATCGTTACGCAAATTTGCTAAAACAGTTTCAATGTGTTGCGTCATTGTATCCTTCGAAAATCGATTTGCTGCAGGTTCTTGAAACGAGAGACATTCAACCTTGTCCTTTATAAATGATCCAATGTGTTCACAGACGTTCAGGTCAGGAGAATTTCCTGGCCATTCTTCATTTCCAATCAATCGATCTCATGGTTTCGCAACAACTGTTGAGTGGCTAATGCCTTAAAGCAGTGGGCCTTATCGTGCAGAAGTGTGACCTGATCGACATCCATAACATTGTTTGGGTTTCTTAGAAAAGGAATGACATGCTGGGATAGAATAATATCACGAAAATACTGTCCATCCCAACTCTGACCACATGGCTTCAGCACCCACATGAGCTGCTTTGCAGTGAACAAAACAAACACACCAACACAGTCTGGACTTTTTAATAATTCGCGATAATGTTCATTGTCATCGATTTCATCTGGTGGTGTGGCCCACATTCGATCATTTTGGTAGTTAGGCCGACGTGTTACGTAAACAAAAAATTCATCGGAGACAGCTAAATGCATGAAATCATCCACATCCCAATCTTCAAGATAATGGGCAAACCACATTCTGTCATCGATGTTAAGTTGAGTTTTTCTTGGCTTTGGAAGTTCATGCCAAGGCTTTAAACCTTGCCTATGACGGTACAGTCGAATGATCTCACCACTAACGATCTTTCCTCTCAACACTTCGATCTCTCTAGAAAGTTTAGCACAGCTGTTTTTCCGCTTACGCGTACCGCTTTCAATGATGTCCTTTTTTTTCCTGAGAGAGTGGCAAATTTGGGCGCCCAGATTTGGTTGTATCCATTTCACATTCATCCAAAGTTTTATTCCAATTTCTTTTGACGAAGTCCTCACTTTTTCGCAACTTTTTGGCAACCCATGAACGTGTTATAAAGGTGGCTCCAGCATCACGAGCTTCCCGAAATGTTATTGCTCGTATGCGATCTATCACACGTTGCCTCTCCAAATCAATTAATTGAGAAGCCATTATATTATCACTTTATCAGCTAGAGTAATTTTAATACCTGCAATAAATAAAGAATTTTATATATTTTTATAATCACTAAAAACTATTTCGATATAAGTAAACATGTAAGCTGCAAATGGGGGGGGGGGGCTAAGGTTTTTTGGAACCCCTTATATACAGTATATAATATATATATAAAATACTTTAGTATTTTTAATATTGTTTAGAATTTGTTTTTAGTCTGCGGTGCAGTTTGAGTATAAATAGTCTCTCCTGAATTTTAGACAGGTGCTGCGAACTATATATATGATTTATTTTTTTTTATGGGGTTGTTTAACCTCCTTCAGAACATCTATGGTCATATGACGTGGGATCTGAACCAGGGAACCACGGGTCGTTATCATAATCTGGACGCGGCCAACGGTCCCTCGTCCAACTATTACCCAGACCCATTGTCGTTTAACTTGGCTGATCGACGGAAAGCGGTGTTACATTATCATCTACTTGCCGATGTTGTTGCAAAAATGACGAAACGGTAAAATCAGAATTAATTTTTGACAAAATTGAGCTCTGCGTTACATTGGGGTGGGGAGGTGGAGGATTACCATGCAGAAACTACTCTCTCCCTAAACCATCAGCCAATACGGAGTTACAGAAAGTATTTATAACTTTTTCTTCTTTTCAGAGGAGTTGCCAAAGAATTCATTGGACTACAAACAAAGCATCCACAGTTCGAACTTGCACAGCCCTGTTAAGGGGGACCAAAAATCTATGGACAAGTAAGTCTCGTTTCTGAAAATACTATCAAGTAATTCAATCTCTGAGAATTACACACACACACACACACACACACACACACACACACACACACACACACACACACACTTTTTTCCAGAAGAGTTCCTTGTTCCATGCACCGTCTGTGTATATCCAGTGATGGGCAGTATCTAGATACATGTATCGCCGATACATATCGATCGATACTTTTGTATCGGTATCGCTTTAGCTACTTGACAAAAGTATCGATTTTATCGGTATCGCTAAGGTCAATTTTCTTAAATGTATCGAAAAAATCGATACATCGATACATTAATAAGAATTTTTAAATATTTAAATAGATGTTATAATATGACACTACTGAGTTATATTTATGAATATACATAAATAATAATAATATTAAATATTTATTTAATGACAGTACTACTCTACTGGTCACGTCACACAGTACGGCGCAACGTTTAAACACGTTTGTACTTGTGTTATTCAGATTAATTAACCATAATATAGAAACATTGTTAGCTGTAGAGAAGAAGCTAGAGCGTTTGAATTCGGAGGCATTGCGTCATTGTCAGCCACTTCTCAATGCAGTCACAGTAGGGTTCACTCAGCGGTTTGAAAAGTTTCTGTGCCTTGATGCGTCGCATGAGTGTAAAGCAGCAATACTGGCATCGTCTTCAAATCCTCTGTTCAAGTTAAAGTGGATGACAATAAAAGGCAAATTTAATACTAACATTGTCAAAAAGAGGGTTCAAGAAATGTTGGTTAATGCTGTTAAGAGCCTCAGCGAGCAGACCCCCTAGCAACAACTAAGTGATGTTGCATCTGACGGAAGTGCAGATGATTTCTTCTGTTATGAGTCTGCTTCCACTAATGTCTCTGCAACCCAAGATTCCACTGAGATGGAAGTTTTACAGTATCTGGGTGACGGAAGTCATTCTCTCCAATCTCTGAGGCAGTACCCAGGAATTCTACGGGTCTTCCTGAAGTATAACACACCACTACCATCCTCTGCTCCTGTAGAACGGTTGTTTTGTTTGGCTGGTCACATTCACGCTCCAAAAAGGAATAGACTGTCTGACCAGATGTTTAGCCAGCTGGTATTTTTGAAGGGTAATAGTAATTACTTTTAATTCTTAATGTAATATTTTCAGTCATTCATGTATCCTACAAAATTAAAACATACTTTCATTAAATAAAGCAATTGTTTTTATTTACATCAATAAAACCCATTAAAATTTCGTTGATTTTACTCACAGTGCGTACAAATTACTAGTATAAACAATATGTAATACCTACATATTAAATGAATAATTATAAAAATGTATCGGCGATGCATGTATCGGTATCGGTATCGCTTAAGACATCTAGAAAGTATCGGCGTATCGGTATCGCCTAAGACGTTCTTCATGTATCGGTATCGCTTTAGCGATTTTCATGTATCGATGCCCATCACTGTGTGTATCATGAAAGAACCTCAGGGAACCATTCTGAGTTCAATCTCCCACACACGCATATATATATATATATATATTATAATATAAATATGCACAGTTCTTGTGGATCGTTGTATATTGATCGCTTACATTTCCTTTTGTTTGAAATTTTTTAACAATTCGTGACATTGTCTTTCGGGTGGATCTCTGCTTCAATATTCTATGCAAAAGTTCCTCTGCATTTGCATCGCCGAATTTGTCACATGAAACCACTCAACGATCTTTATTTTCTGTTGCAGCTGCAAACGCGGCATCACTGTTTGAGGGTTCAGCCATAGTGTTCCGTGTAGACTAGGTCCTTAAGGAAGCTTAGTCAAGATTTTGGTCAAGTAAGGCCTTCTGTGGCCTTATTTGGCTATAGTATATGCAGTAGATAGTATAGTCTTTTCCTAATTTTGTGGAAATTAGTATAAGTTATTGCTTTAAGTATGGAATGGTGAAAGAACGGTTTTAATACAATATTTATTAGTTATTAAGTAATCAAAGGTTAGAAATGTATAGGTATGTGGACCGACGGTCCCGGTCCTTTCTGAAGATAGGACCTAGGAACGACTCGGTCGTCGGTCCTTATATATAAGTGAAAAATTTGATTAAAATGAAATTAAAGACACCGGAAATCTTTAATTTTATTAACGTAAATTATAATTAATACAATACATAAATGATGAAAAAAAGTTAAGTTAGTTAAATGTTTGAGTTTCCCTTCAAGAAGACTAGCATTTCAAAATGGCTGTCACTGAGTCCTGACCTTTTCGGCTTGAGGACGTCCTTCCCCAAAGAGAAGAGCCTCTCCACGGCGGCACTGGATGGGATATGCGTGTTAAACTTGATGAACAAGTCCTTCAACGCCGGGCTGGGGAACGAGTCCTTGTTGAAGATGAAGGGTTTCACAGGCCTCTCGCTGAGAAATGTCTCCACCAACTTGGTCCCGGTCTCCTTCGTCTTCTCCCCGCCCTCGTAGAGAGCCTCAAAGAAGTCGTTATTGTCCTGGTCATTCTCACCCTCGCTGCTGCTGGTGTCCTTGCCTGAGTCCGCTCTTGCCAGAATCCTCTCCACCATAGACATCATCTGCTTCTTCACCTTGGCCTTGATCTCCTCGACGTCATGCATGACGTCGTCCTCCACCAGCCTCACCCAGCCCAATTTGAACTTGGGGTGTAGTGCAGCTGCCAGGAGGAAGTCCATATCCTCAAAATGGGGACCAAACCGACGTTTGATTTGATCCCATCCCTGACAGCTAATACCAGTGGCTGACACATCTTGACATCGCTGCTTTCCATCTGCTCCTTCAACATTTTGAGAGAGATGGCCAGGGTGGGCAGGAGTGCCCCCATGTACGCCTTGTCCTCCCCTTGCAGGATGTCCAAGGCCTTACAGACCGGCTTCATCACCTCAAGATACTCTTTGAAGAAGTTGATATCAGCTGAAAAAATAGTTAATGCACTGGTCGAACTGGTTCTGGACGTGAGGGTGGCGCCTGGAGACATGTCGCTTGAGGTTGTTTTGGCTCTTGGCTCTTGTTGCTTGTCGAGAGGATGTTCTTGTTCGGCAGGCACAGCAAGCACTTGTACTCCAGGTTCTGCTCACCCTTGGGGCCCAGGTATTCAAAGTATTTGTCCAGGTACGGCCAGGGATTGCCGGGTTCAGTTCTTCCGCTAGGAGCTCCAGTTGCTTGACTTGAAGTTGAAGCACTAACATCAGTAGATTCTTCGTCTCCTCCAGGTGGTGAAACAAGTTTCAGTTCAGTCTCAGTCTCTTTCTGAGTCTTCTGGAGGAAACGATCCATCTTCTTTAGAACTTCAAATAATCACTAAACACACTAAAATCACTAAAAAAGACCGTCCGGACCGGACCGTCCGGAATTGCTTAAAAATGGACCGTCGCTCCTCATTTCGGTCCTCACTGAGAAAAGGACCGACTTTCCCGCTCACGTCACGGTCCTTAAAAAGGACCGAGTTCCTGGAGTTCGGTCCTTTTGGAACTCGGTCCTGCCCACCTTTGTGTGTGTGTATATAATATATATATATATAATATATATATATTATATATATATATATATATATATATATATATATTTATTAGGGTGACAATAAAAATCGAAAGTTGGAGTTTTTTATTGGCCATTTGTTCAATGCTGCTACTACATGAGAAAACAATGTACTGTAAATATTAGGTCATTCAGATAATATTTAAGGGTGTCTCAAGTGAGGTAAATAATTCTCCTTATAACAAACATTAATTATTCATTACCTAGTAAAAATAAATTAATATTTTTTTTAATTATGTAAATAAGCTTAGTTTTAGTTCATAAAGTTTAAGTGCAGGCGTACTCCAATCGTAATACGTAATTAAAAAAATATTAATGAATAAGGAGAATTATTTACCTCACTTGAGACACCCTTCAATAGTATCTGAATGACCTAATATTTACAGTACATTGTTTTCTCATGTAGTAGCAGCATTGAACAAATGGCCAATAAAAAACTCCAACTTTCGATTTTTATTGTCACCCTAATAAATATATATATATATATATATATATATATATATATATATATATTATATATATATATATATATATAATGAAGAATTCAAATGGGCCTATTTAATTTTTCTCTCTAAAACGATGCATTAAATACATTTTAAATACTTTTAAAATTCTCCTAAAATAAAAACAAAATTAAATGAAAACTAAAAATTTTAAGCGAAGCTTCTTTTCACTTAAATAACTTTCATGCTGAAGTTGTTGATGAAGATGAATTAGCTTATACATATTCACCCGTTCTACGCACCGCATTAAAAAGTTAATTTGTAACATGGAAACCTTTGAGACGAGTAACCTTTGTTACATGGAAACCTTTGAGACAAGCTCGAGCCCCCAAGCTGCCATAACACAGTCGACGACTGATTGGAACTAAATGAGCCATGAAGTCGAATTAACTCCTTCACATTTAACCCATAAAAGTTGAACCAAATCTTATATATAATAAGATACGAAACTATCATTATTTTCCATCATTTACTGCGTTGTCACACCAAATGAATATTAGATACTCCACCCAGCGTATGAAGTGACAGTTCAGTTTTACACAAGGACATACTAGCATGATTTAAAAGTATATCACCCAACATTAAATATTACCACATTAATCTTAAAAAAAAAATGAAAGCCTGTATACTGAATTTATGTACTAACCCTGTATTTGATTGGATCACCTGAAGATCAGGGTCCCCAGCCTCAATTACCAAATGATATCTTCGTTAAAACTAACGAAAATATCACGACTTAACCTAACCAATCGTTAGGTCAGCTGTACGCCCTTGACGATTGGTTAGGTCAGGTCGTGATATTTTCGTTAGTTGACCTTATAAAGCTAACTAAAGAAGGCTGTGGGCCCTGATCTTCAGGTGGTGATCCATTTGATTTTACATTGAACTATGGGCTCTTTTCCGTTCTACCCCAGCAACAAAAAATGAAATTATATATTATTTTCTACTGTAGTTTTACTTGCTGAATTCAATAATATATATCTTATTTTGGAGAAATTAATAACAAAAGAGTTGTAGTCCGTTTATTTTATTTGAAAGTAGAGATTGCATTTAAGATTTCGATAAAAATGTCCTTTCCTTTTTGTCTTCACAGAAATTCACACAAATAAGAATCTATCATATTTCTAGATGTTCCCCAATGTCTCTTGTTCCTTTGTTTAGCTAAATCAACTGTACGCCCTTGACGATTGGTTAGGTTAGGTCGTGATATTTTCGTTAGTTAGCCTTATAAGGTTAACTAAAGAAGGCTGGGGTAGAACGTTATTTCCTTAACCATGTTTATGAAATTCCATTTATCATCCATAACAATATCTATAAAAGAGAGAGAAAAATTGGTGCTACTGTAGTATGCGGTCTACCTACGATTGGTTAGGTTTAATCATGATATTTTCGTTAAAACTAACGAAAATATCATGACTAAACCTAACCAATTGTCAAGGGCGATTGACAACTAATTGTAAACAAACAATTAGTAAGCAAAATAAGAAGCTATAATTAAAAGGTAGACCGCCGAATCGTAGGTAGACTGCATACTACAGTAGCACCGAAAAATTAATAATTATAACCATAACTAATTAAAGCACGAATACTTTCTTCAAAATAAAATATATATTATTGAATTCAGCAAATAAAACTACACTAGAAATTGTTGCTGGGGTAGAACGGAAAAGATCCGAACTATGTAATAATGAATAAATATTAAATAAATAATAATAAATAAATAATGAATGTTAAAAATTAATTTAAGTCGACTTTTTCTCGTGGATAATTTAGTTATCTTTCCAAACACTAGAGATTACAAAAGAGAAAAAAGGCTAATGCAAAAGTGGGCGGAGTCTCGGATCTTGTTATAAATTATCTTTGGTTGAACTGTCCAGAATCCTTTGAATGCATTTCTTTTATACCCTCGAGGCGGACGTCTAAATTTAGGAAGAAGGCGTGGAAGCGTAAGGATTCATTTAAAATAAAAGCGTAAACATAAATACTAGGTTCTCCCACACGAGTGAAAGAAAACGCCTAGTAGCTCGTAACACTTTTGAGATCGGGGGCTTTTTCTTTGAGATCGGGGACTTTTTCTTTGAGATCGGGGACTTTTTCTTTGAGATCGGGGACTTTTTCTTTGAGATCGGGGACTTTTTCTTTGAGATCGGGGACTTTTTCTTTGAGATCGGGGGCTTTTTCTTTGAGATCGGGGGCTTTTTCTTTGAGATCGGGGGCTTTTTCTTTGAGATCGGGGGCTTTTTCTTTGAGATCGGGGCTTTTTCTTTGAGATCGGGGCTTTTCTTTGAGATCGGGGGCTTTTTCTTTGAGATCGGGGGCTTTTTCTTTGAGATCGGGGCTTTTCTTTGAGATCGGGGGCTTTTTCTTGAGATCGGGGGCTTTTTCTTTGAGATCGGGGGCTTTTTCTTTGAGATCGGGGGCTTTTTCTTTGAGATCGGGGGCTTTTTCTTTGAGATCGGGGGCTTTTTCTTTGAGATCGGGGGCTTTTTCTTTGAGATCGGGGGCTTTTTCTTTGAGATCGGGGCTTTTTCTTTGAGATCGGGGGCTTTTTCTTTGAGATCGGGGGCTTTTTCTTTGAGATCGGGGGCTTTTTCTTTGAGATCGGGGGCTTTTTCTTGAGATCGGGGCTTTTTCTTTGAGATCGGGGGCTTTTTCTTTGAGATCGGGGGCTTTTTCTTTGAGATCGGGGGCTTTTTCTTTGAGATCGGGGGCTTTTTCTTTGAGATCGGGGGCTTTTTTTTGAGATCGGGGGAGATCGGGGGCTTTTTCTTTGAGATCGGGGGCTTTTTCTTTGAGATCGGGGCTTTTTCTTTGAGATCGGGGGCTTTTTCTTTGAGATCGGGGGCTTTTTCTTTGAGATCGGGGGCTTTTTCTTTGAGATCGGGGGCTTTTTCTTTGAGATCGGGGGCTTTTTCTTTGAGATCGGGGGCTTTTTCTTTGAGATCGGGGGCTTTTTCTTTGAGATCGGGGGCTTTTTCTTTGAGATCGGGGCTTTTTCTTGAGATCGGGGGCTTTTTCTTTGAGATCGGGGGCTTTTTCTTTGAGATCGGGGGCTTTTTCTTTGAGATCGGGGGCTTTTCTTTGAGATCGGGGGCTTTTTCTTTGAGATCGGGGGCTTTTTCTTTGAGATCGGGGGCTTTTTCTTTGAGATCGGGGGCTTTTTCTTTGAGATCGGGGGCTTTTTCTTTGAGATCGGGGGCTTTTTCTTTGAGATCGGGGGCTTTTTCTTTGAGATCGGGGGCTTTTCTTTGAGATCGGGGGCTTTTTCTTTGAGATCGGGGGCTTTTTCTTTGAGATCGGGGGCTTTTTCTTTGAGATCGGGGGCTTTTTCTTTGAGATCGGGGGCTTTTTCTTTGAGATCGGGGGCTTTTTCTTTGAGATCGGGGGCTTTTTCTTTGAGATCGGGGGCTTTTTCTTTGAGATCGGGGGCTTTTTCTTTGAGATCGGGGCTTTTCTTTGAGATCGGGGGCTTTTTCTCTTGAGATCGGGGGCTTTTTTTTGAGATCGGGGGCTTTTTCTTTGAGATGGGGCTTTTTCTTTGAGATCGGGGGCTTTCTTTGAGATCGGGGGCTTTTTCTTTGAGATCGGGGGCTTTTTCTTTGAGATGGGGGCTTTTTCTTTGAGATCGGGGGCTTTTTCTTTGAGATCGGGGGCTTTTTCTTTGAGATCGGGGCTTTTTCTTGAGATCGGGGGCTTTTTCTTTGAGATCGGGGGCTTTTTCTTTGAGATCGGGGGCTTTTTCTTTGAGATCGGGGGCTTTTTCTTTGAGATCGGGGGCTTTTTCTTTGAGATCGGGGGCTTTTTCTTTGAGATCGGGGGCTTTTTCTTTGAGATCGGGGGCTTTTTCTTTGAGATCGGGGGCTTTTTCTTTGAGATCGGGGGCTTTTTCTTTGAGATCGGGGGCTTTTTCTTTGAGATCGGGGGCTTTTTCTTTGAGATCGGGGGCTTTTTCTTTGAGATCGGGGGCTTTTTCTTTGAGATCGGGGGCTTTTTCTTTGAGATCGGGGGCTTTTTCTTTGAGATTTTTTTTGAGATCGGGGGCTTTTTCTTTGAGATCGGGGGCTTTTTCTTTGAGATCGGGGCTTTTTCTTTTTTGAGATCGGGGGCTTTTTCTTTTTTGAGATCGGGGGCTTTTTCTTTTTTGAGATCGGGGCTTTTTCTTTTTTTGAGATCGGGGGCTTTTTTTTTTTTTGAGATCGGGGGCTTTTTTTTTTTTGAGATCGGGGGCTTTTTTTTTTTTGAGATCGGGGGCTTTTTTTTTTTTGAGATCGGGGGCTTTTTTTTTTTGAGATCGGGGGCTTTTTTTTTTGAGATCGGGGCTTTTTTCTTTTTGAGATCGGGGGCTTTTTTCTTTTTGAGATCGGGGGCTTTTTTCTTTTTGAGATCGGGGCTTTTTCTTTTGAGATCGGGGGCTTTTTCTTTTTGAGATCGGGGGCTTTTTTCTTTTGAGAAATTTTCCAAAAATACCACACATCTCAGAATTTTGAGCTCCGCATTCGTTTGTGAAGTTGTACTCGAGTCTGTGTTTGTGGGTTTAAGTAGATGTTACGTTCTCATTGGCTGAAAAGTTTGTGTTCAAAATGCAGTATTTTGTAGAAAATTATTTGCATGTTATAATGGGATCATGGAACGACAAAATATAGTAGGTTTTCCTTACACCTTAGGAAAAGAACATTTATTTACAAAACATTCGAAGTGAAAAATTGTAATTTTTTGTGTGCGCCGCGTGCACGGCAACTAGGCATAAGTGAGGTCGTGTGTGTGATTCATCGATAAAGTGGAGTAATTGGTAAAAGTTAATAATAGCGCACAATTTTTTGTTTTATTTAAAAAAAAAACTAAATTCGAAATAGTCCTTTATATCATGGTATATAGAAATTGTAAATAAATCGCCCTCTCCGGAGTGGACCAGAGGTTCAGCGCACTAGTGATGTTGTGTTGTGTTCTATGTTGTGCTAGAGCAGTACAGTCTGTCATAATGTGTCCAATTGTTTGTGGTGTGTCCTGGCACAAGTGGCAGGTGTCGTCTGTGGAGTTGTCTAGTCTGTGTTTATATGGCTGTAAGTTGGGGGTGATGTCCACATCGGAATCGTGCTAAGTTAACTCAATCCATTCTGCTCAGGCTTGTCTCTGACCTGTCAATGGGTGTGTGCGTGTTTTTTTTCTGTACTGTGTGATGTCTGTGGGGCGTGGTATGGAATGGAGTGTTTGGTTATAATGTCTCTCTGGTGTTACCTTAATTGTGCGAGGTGTCGGTGCGTGATTGTACATGTAGTGGCAAGGGTGTTGTGGGTTAGTTGTCGCTGCTGCCATGAATTGTGTTCCCCTCATGTCTAAATGTTCCCTAACTTTCAGTATTTTTGTTTCTATGTGCAGGTTTTTTATTGGTGTTGTTTGAGTGCATCCTGTAATGATACGAAGTGCGTTGTTTTGTATTGTCTGTAAGGTGTGTGTGTGTGTGTGTGTGTGTGTGTGTGTGTGTTTGAGATAATGGGTGCCTAGCATGGGCTAGCATAGTCCATAACTGAGCGAATATATTTTGTATATGAGTGGTGATGTTTCCTGCTGGTGTCCAAAGTTTGTGCCTGTTAGTACCCTAAGCGTGTTAAGTCTTGACGTACATTTGTTTTTAATGTCCCGAATGTGGTTTGCAAAAGATAATGATGTGTTGTATGTGACCCCAAGTATTTTGGTCTTGAGTGTGTGGAATATTGGTGGTGGTTAGTGTAAGCTGTGGATTTATCTGGTCTTCTTTTGTGTTGCTTGTAAGCAAGGTGATGGTTGATTTTGTGGGCGCTACTTTGAGTATATTGTGTGTGAGCCAGTCTTGTATACTGTTTATGTATGTTTGTAGGTTATTTGTAGCGGTGTCGATGTTGTTCTGGGTGAATGTTAGTGATGTCATCTGCATATGATGATGAGGTAAGCTTGTTATCTATGGGTGTTGGAATGTCATGCATGTATAAGTTGAACAGTGTTGGTGAGAGAACAGAGCCTTGAGGGACCCCGTTCGGAAAAAGCTTGTTTTTAGATGACGCCATTAAATGTGACATGCGAGTATCTTCCTGACAGATAGTTGCTCAGCCACCTTTTGGTGTTATTGTGCATGTTTGTGTTGAGTATTTTGTTTATGAGAGGGAAGCGTGTGATAGCATCAAATGCTTTACTAATGTCTATTGTTGCTAATAGTGTACGTTGAACTGGTCATCTGGAGTTGATGCCATCCATGATGTGTGCTGCGTGAGGTTAGTGAGTAATGTCGTGGTTGAGTGGTGAGGCCTGAATCCATGTTGAGTAGGCGATAGTGGTATTTTGTGGGTTGGTGATTTGTAAGATTAGTCTTTCCGTTACTTTGGAAGGTGTGCATAGTAAAGTAATGGGTCTATAGGAAGCTGGTTCTGTTGGAGTTTTGTTTGGTTTGAGTAGTGTAATAATTTTACCTTGTTTCCATATGTTAGGAATAATACAGTGTTGGTATGAATATGTGCTGATGTTTGTAAGAGCTAGTATTCCCTGTGGACCCAAGTGTTTAAGGTGTATGTTAGATATGTTGTCTGGTCCAGTAGCCTTCGAATTCTTAATGTTTTTGATGATCTTGGTGGTCTGGTCTGTATTGAAGGTGTAATGGTCGTGTCGAGTTTAGAGGTTTTCTTGTTTCTTGCTGTTTGTCTGTCTGCGTGTTTCTGGGGATCTTTTCCGTTTGACTGCCGCCATTGAAACAATTAACTTTTTGTATTTTAACTGAAATGTCTTGATGATACAAAATAAGTTACTTTATAAAAAAGCTTTTCTTAATTTCCCCTTCAAATTTTGTTTCTTAAACAATTTTAATTACTTTCAAGATCCATGCTTAATTTTTAAGTTTTAATCGTGTACTCAGAAAAATAAGGGGATCACCTGAAGATCAGGGCCTCCAGCCTTCTTTAGTTAGCTTTATAAGGCTAACTAACAAAAATATCACGACCTAACCTAACCAGTCGTCAAGGTCGTACAGTTGACCTAACGATTGGTTAGGTTAGGTCAGGTCGTGATATTTTCGTTTGTTAGCCTTGTAAGGCTAACTAAAGAAGGCTGGGGGCACTCACCTCTTATGTTTCAATGGCGGCAGTCAAACGGAAAAGAATCGTTTCTGGTTGTTGTCTCTATTTAAGTGACTTATCTTTGCGTAGTGATTAACTAGAATGTTACCTTGTGTATATGTTGGGATATTAATTTGGCTGCGACAGATAGCCGCGTGTGGTGTGTGAATGCCGCTGTTAGAGTGGATAATGCTGTTTATAGTCTTGTATAGCCTGGATGTATCTGTGGAGTGGTTTAGTGTTATGAATTCCCTAAATGTATGTTTGTTTTTCTTTGAGTTTGTTGTTTATTTCTGTGTTGAGCTGTTGTATCTGCTATTTTATGGCTTCTCTGTGTGGTGTTTGTGTGTTATGTTTGAGGTTGTTACGTTGCCTTATGAGGTGGGCTATTTCTCTAGTGTAATTTGGGTTGTATTTCCTAATGTTGCCCTTGGGTATGTATTGCTGGTTGTTGGGAAACTTTGGCGTCAAACGGGAAATTTTTGAGAGTGAAGTAAACAAATTGGTTTTTTAAAAGGTTTTGCGAGTTCCAGATTTTTATATGTATCTATTTTGAATAACTTGAATTGCAGAAAAGTTCTTTGTATAAATTTGTTTCCTAAATTTATAAAAAGTTATTGAAAATAATAATAATTATAATAATAATTAATAAAAAAAATGTTTACTTTAGTTTTTTTATTTATTTTATAATTTACAGACGCTAAAATATTCAAGTTGGCACATTCCACAATTTTGAGCCAAATAGTGGCACGCCACAGAAAAAGGTTGGCCACCACTGGCTGTAGGGTATAGATCCGTTAGATATTTGGGCGATTAATTATATTAGCCGAAATCCATATTGGGCTCCAAATAAATCTAACCTATAGTAACTTGCAAAAAACCACATGTGGTTGTATGGTCTGTTGGGCGATTTAGTTGGAGCCAAATATGGATTCCGGCTACTACACTGTACGCTACACGAACTGGTCCTAAGTTTAACATGGGAAAGCGAAAATTGTAAGGTGATTACTCTAACCTAACCTAACCTATAAAAAACACTTCCATGTGGTTGTATGCTCTATTAAAAGTCTAATAAGTAATCTATTTTTAAATAAAACAAACAATTGTCCGCTATCGTTAACCTTAACCGGGTAATTTTATTGTGAGGTAACACTTCTGGTACCTCGGAAAATTAAAGTTTATATAAAAAATTTAGAAACGTTCATTATTGGAAAAAAGATATTGGTTTTGAATAGGTTAGGTTAGTTAAGGTTTCGTTAAGCTAGGCTTGGCTAGATCAACGAGTACTTCACTGTTTAATGACTTGACAGAAACCACCCTTCAGCCTCAATTGTTCCCAAAACCCTTATGACGCCCTTCTCGCTTCGATGGCACGAAGGTTAGCTTGGGTAAAATTAGGTTTGGTTAATTATTTTTTTAGATATATAGATTTTAAAAAAAGTTAGTACTTCGCTTATGATGGTGTGTGTGTGTGTGTGTGTGTGTGTGTGTGTACTATAGTCAGTAAATTAATATTGAAAATTCTCGTAAAACATCAGTCGGGCACTATGGAAACATCGTAAAGCTTTTAATCTGTGCATATTATATATTCATTAAGTTTGTGAACATAAATTAAATTTATAAGTCATAAGGCGAAGTCCCCCGTTTTTTTTCTCAGTATAAAAAAAAGTCTTATAAAAAGTGTCGTCAACATCTTTGTTATCTTGAAAGCCAACCTTTATATTTTGCAAATACAGATTAATTCTGCAATAAAGGAGATTTTTAATTAAAAAATAAAGGATAATGTTGGGGTATAATATTCATTAAGGGGGAGATATTAAGGTCGTTTAGGTTCTGAGGTGGGTATAATACATCTCGTGAGAGGAATCTGTTTCTAAAATGTGTCAGTGGGATTGAATGTCAAAGTAACTGCTATTACTACATTGAACAGAAGAACTGTCGTTGATGGTGGGACCTTATCTCCGTAAAGACTTACAGACGAAAGTGTATTCGGTTTCTGTGTGTGTGTGTGTGTGTGTGTGTGAATTATATTATTGTTCCTGTACAGCAGAGTTTGATTTAAATCTATTAATCAATTTTATTTTTAATGAGATTTTGGTCAAGGAGTGACAAAATTGGAAGGTTGATTTCGTGTAGTTTATTGAGTTTTAAATTAATTTCCTTCAGATATAATTGAGGAATATTATATATAATTTTTTTCTTTGTACACGTTGTTATATAGGGTCAATATATGAACGAGGTTTTCTTATGTAGTTCATCACCACTGAAAGCAATAATGTTCCGAATTATCATGTTCCAATAAGTGTCCCAATCCATAATCCTTTCACGCGCTCGTGTCGTTAGTTTGTAGTGTAGACACGCCAAGTTCCATAAGGCTAGGTTCATGATTCATCAGGAGCATGATGCTCCGCAAGTTTTTCTTTCCCGACTGAACACAAATGCACCCTTTGTAATCACAAATACGCGCGCCACACGCGTTGGACCAAGGACTCATGATCTTTGCAATTTCAAACCTTTCTTTTTATCCATCCCTTTTGTATATTTCTGTGTAATGAATTATGAGCAGGGGATAAAGGCCAAAGTTACCAATAAATATTAAAGTTTATATTCAAGCATTACTAATCCGATCTAATTAAAAGCAAAGTTATAATAGGACTTACTGTAACTTACACTGAAACTAGTTTTCATCGAGATTATAAACCGTCAGTCATCAAAACTCCTGATGAGTAATTTATTTAAAATCATGAACAGTGACTCATGAGGGACTCTTGATGATTCATCTTTCGTTATTTTATATATATATATATATATATATATATACACAGGGTGGGAGAAAAGTCTTTAAGGATTTTATACATTCAAATAATTTAATAATAAATAAATAAATTCCAGTGATAATCACGGCAGTGTATGCGATACTATACAAGGCCAGGAATGACCCATGGCTAGAACAGGAAGGTCATATGCCCTAGCCCTAGTCAGCGCCATGTCAGTAAGGATGGAATACAGCAATGAAGAAAGTGTATCTTGTATCATGGGCTATTTCTTATAATAATTTATGAAGAAAGTTTGCGTTCATTTCAAGAAAAATATAATAAACCACCACCAAAAATGCAACCACTCTTCAACACTAGAAGCTCAAACTTTTGGAAACAGGAAGCCCGGTTAAAGATTGTTCAAGAAGCTGAAGGTCAGTAACGGCGGCAAGAGACAACAACAAAGAAAATGTCATCGCCAGTTTTCAAGTCGATCCAACAACTTCAGCGAGAAAAGTCAGAGGAATTGGGTATTCCCAAATTTTCAGTTGCAAAAATATTGAAATCATAGGGATACCACGATTACAAACCCATTTACTCTCAGCTCATATACGACGATGATTCTGATAGACGGCTGCAGTTTGCTGAAACAATGAGACAAAAATTCAACAGTTATCCAGGTTTGCTTCGAAAGATAAAATTTGCAGTCGAGTGTGTCTTCTGTTTAACGAGTAAACAAACACAACGTTCTCTACTGGGCTAAAAAAAAATCCAAAATATGATTGGGTAAACCCGTTAAAACGGCTACACTAACAGTTTGGGCGTGCATTAGCTATTCAGGACTCGTTTCCTTTGACATATTGAGAGAGAGGATGGATGGAAAACGCTATTGCCAGGTATTGAGGAACAAAGTTTTGCCACAATTTGCTAATGGCGTTGGCAAGAATTGGCTTTTTAAACATGATGGAGCGCCACCACATTACTTTGCAGCTGCCGGTGAGATTCTGGATACGAACCTTGAAGGAAGATGGCTTGGGTGGCGAGGTCCCATTGAGTTGCCAGCCAGATCATTTGATTTAACCTTGTGTGATTTCTGGCTTTGGGCTTATTTGCGTGACAAACTCTACACTCCTAATTTCATGTATCCAAATGTGAATGCCCTTGGCCGCAGAATAGATGAAGAACTGAAAAGAATCCCACTCAATATGTTCAGAAGAACAGTGACGAGTTTCACAGAGAATCCACAAATGTATTATAGCGGATGGAGAACTCTCTGAAAATTAAATTACAATTTAACAAAATATTTTTATGAATGAAATTCTTAGACGTGTGTGTGTGTGTGTGTGTGTGTGTGTGTGTGTGTGTGTAATATATATATAAACAGGCGGTATACTTATTAAAATATATATACTGATGAAACCAATGCGAAAGAGTATACTCGTATATATAAAACACACACACTATATCTTAACGTCTCATGGCCGAGTGAGTAACATTAATTCACAAAATTTGAATCTTCACTGGCACCGGTTCAAATCCCACGGTAAATTTATTTCGAATGCATTTAATCTTAAAACGTAAGTTGTTCGTATGTTGTTCCTGATCAACATAAAGATAACATCCATGTAATTACACTAGATTAATGAAAATAAACTAAAATTATATTAGGGGCACTCAATATATTTTGCCCCACCCTTTTTTCTTAGCTAAATAATAGACCATGGGGCTGAAATGTCTTTTGGGGCTGTAAGTTTGAACTTTCTGCGCTTCACATAACCGGATTTTTTCCAGTTTGAACCTCCCTTTCGTGTATAAAATCGATGGTTAAGCAGTTTCGAAAATGGCGTCTGACAGTGATGTGCGTCGTAAACAGAGCTGTTATCGAGTTCTTAACCGCAGAGAAGGAAACAGTTGGAAATATTCACAAACGTCTACAAAACGTTTACGGAGATGATGCTGTTGATCGAAGCACAGGTGGACGCTGGTCTAAACGTGAGATCATCGGAGAGAGGGAGAGCCAGCCTCGATGATGAACCACGCAGCGGTGGCCCGGCATCGGCTGTGACATCTTCCACTGTGACATCTTCCACTGTGCAACGTGCTAACAGCATCATTCGATCAAATCGGCGCGTCACATACAAGGAGCTATCACTGGAACTAGGCATTAGCAAAGGAAGTGTGAATACGATAATTCAGCAACTGGGATACTCAAAAGTGTGTTCACGGTTTGTTCCTCGCGAACTGACTGAAGATCACAAAGCCCAAAGAAAAGAAATTGCTTCCGATTCGTTGGTCCGATACGAGACAGGAGGGGATTACTTCCTTTCACGAATTGTGACGGGATGAGACTTGGGTACACCACTTTGAACCTGAAACAAAACGCCAATCCATGGAGTGGCATCACGCAGACTCCTCACGTAAGAAAAATTTTAAACTGGCTCCCTCTGCAGGAAACGTTATGGCCACCATCTTCTCGGACATAAAAGAGGTGATTCTGGTGGACATCTTGAAGAAAGGACAAACAATCAACTCAAAGGCATATATTGCTACCCTACAGAGACGTATAAAGCGAGTTCGACTGGAGAGAGAACTGGAAGACGTCCTTCTTTTGCACGATAACGCAAGACCACACAAGAGTTTGTAAACAAGAGAGGCCATCACAAAAATGCGCTTGACTGTGTTACCCCACCCTCCATACAGCCCAGATCTGGCACCTTCAGACTTCCATTTGTTTGGCCCAATGAACGATGCTATTCGTGGAAGAAAGTTCAGTGACGATGAGGTTGTTGAGGAAGTTAAGAGGTGCATCTAGCGCAGTGGTCGGCGAACTTTTTTGGGTATTACCCCAAAATATATTTGAGGACGTACTCAGGACGTAAATTCGTAATATTCTAAAATTTAGAATAACGCCACATTTATGTAACAAAATAAAATAAAAATATACGAAAAAAATATCAGCGCGCGCACACACTCATACCGCACGCATTACCCCCAAAAGTTTTAAATTTACCCCATTTGGGTAATTTACCCCTGTTCCCCGACCACTGATCTAGCGGAACCCAGCGGAGTTTTACCAACAAGGAATAAAGGCCCTTGTTTCGAGGTGGAGTAAAGCCGTAGAAAAAGATGGAGACTTTGGGGAAAAATAAAAACTTTAATAAAGGTATGTAGCTACTTGTGTACAAAATTTCTGGAACTTGCAAGGAAACTTGGAAAGAAGAAAAAAGGTGGGGCAAAATATATTGAGTGGCCCTCGTATTTAATCCACATTTCCTCCAATAGACGACGCCACCCACTTCGATTAAATTATTTTCAAGGAATCGGTTCCACTAAAAGTAAAAGTATTTCATCAAGCATCAAAATTTGGTGAAAATATTGTCACCCGAGGGCACTTGGTCGATGAAAGAATTTCCCCACATCTTGATGAAAATTCCAATCTCGGTGTAACCAAGCACTATTTTACCCAATATATTAACCCGAATTGACTAAATTTCGTGTGATTATTGATCATAACCATACCTAACCTAATTATATAAAACTTTTATTTTATGTTGTATGCGGTTGTTTTACGGTTGGTAATGTTAAAAAAAAAGCTACTTTTCGTAATGCGAGGTAACAAGATCAATTACCAAAGAAGTTGGACAACTTAATTGGCATACTTGTCCCAAAGCTATTTAATATTCTGTCGAAGGAACCGTCTAATCGGCAAATTATTCAGTTAATAACAACCCAATCGACATTGTTGGATGTTATGATGGATGCCAGGATGTAACACACACATTATATATGTATATGTTATGTATATATATGTATATATATCAGTGGCGACTCGTGACATTTTTGTTCAGGCATGCAATGTTATGGAATGGAAGAAAAAACATCCGCCTAACCCTCTTGCCCAAACTTGCATATTGTTTACATAGAACTTAGCAAGTTAAAGGTGTTTTACAAACTTTTGGGGACCTCTTTGAAGGAAAGTTCATTTAATGTTAGGCTTAAATATGCGAACAAAAAATTAGACATATTTATATATAGTAGTTACCGAATTGATCTAAAGAAAAAGATACAAATTTAAAATTTACCTTAAATAATTGTGAAGCATTATTTGAATTGAAATTCTGCTCTCCTAGTTTTCCTGCAAAATTCTTCGATGACCAAATTGTAAAAGTACTCTCGATTCTCCATAAGCTTCTTGATGAAATTTTTTTCAATTGAAATTAAGGCAAGATTAGATAGCCTTTCTTCACTTTGGGAACTCCGTAAATAACTTTTAATTCTTTTAAGCGCAGAAAATGATCGCTCAACACTTGCTGTCGATATTGGCATAGTTAGAATCAAATTCGTCAATTTATATATTTCCTTAAGACCTTTGTGCATTTCGCTTTCCAGTAGATATTTTAGGAGCTCAGCAACATTCTTTTTGGCAAAAGATTTGTGCAAATATAAAACACACAATTCAGAATGGAGACGAGGAAACTCAAAAAATGAATTGTAGCTTCTTTTCAAAGATTCAAAAGCTCTCTCTGGGAAAGTAACATCATAGAACTCAAATTTTTGCAATCTAAAAGCTCAATGAATTCCAATTTTTCCATTGAACTGAAACGCTCTTTCATTTGAAGTAGTATATTATCGAATATTTCATGAAATAGTTGACTATTTCTCTTGTGGAGAAAGACTCTGTTTCCTTTTACATACAGGTTCACCACATCTTTCTGTTATCAAGTCCCACATATCTGCAAATTTTGTATCCCTTATTTGTTTGATTTTTTCATAGTGCTTTCAACGGTGATTGAGCTATACACAATATCCATAGATTTTGTTTGCAGCACATTAAATAGATATTCAGTAAAAGGAAAAATTGAAGAAAATACTTCTAATAAAAAATTAAAATCGAAAGTATCGATACCAGCAAGCAATCCGCGTGCACTATTTTTTGTTTTTCATCAAATTTCTTTGGGTTTTCAAGAATGCTTTTTAAAAGATCTATTATATCTTCTTTATTTTCCTTAACTCTTTCAACTAGACGAGATGAATAGTTCCACCGCGTTGGAGCCAGTTTAGGGAAACGCTTTCCAACAACTTTGTCAAGCATTGAAGTTCGCTTAGTTGAACTGCTGAAAAATGATGACAAACTTCCTAATACTGAAAAAAAATTATTACATTCGGAAATTTCAGCGACAGCTTGGGATAAAACAAGGTTAAGTTTATGGGCGTAGCAGTGAAGAAAAATAGCCTCTGGTACAGTTTCTCTAATCTTTGTTTGTACTCCATTAAGATCGCTCCCCATAACAGCAGCACCGTCGTAGGTTTGAGCAACTAATTTTTTTCAAACATCCCAGTTCACCTAGTTGCCTTATAGATAAATCAGAAATCGCTCCTGCACTTCTATCATTGCTGACGTCATTGAATTTTATAAATCGTTCACAAATCTCTCCATGTTTATTAACATAACGAACAACAGTAGAGAGTTGAGAAAAACAGCTGACATCAGATGTTTCATCTAATAAAATCGCCACATACATGCAGTCGATAAGCTCACGTTTTATTTGTTCTAACATAACTGCACTAATAGATTGAATTATGTCATTCTGAATAGCAGATGATGTTCCCTTAAAAACAGTCGCAGTTTTTAAATGGTTTTGAAGCTTTTCATCGAATTCCCATACAAAATACCAATTCAATATAGTTACCCCTATTGTCAGCGTTTTCTCTCATTGTGACCGCGAAATGCTAATTCTTGCATACCTAAAAAACATGTTATCCTAATCAAACGTTTCAAAATTTCTCGATTCTTATTAACTTCTTCGTTATGTCTGGAAATGGCAACTGATTTCTGCTTGTCGAGTATTAAATCAATTCTTTCTGACTTTCCAAATGTTTTAAGATCAACAAATGCATTTATGTGAGCAAGAGATTTTTCATGGCGAGAAATTGCAGTATGTAAATTGTTTAAATCGTCGTATCCACGACTAACAGAATTCCACACAGAGTTATCTCTTGAAAATAGGAAACACGACCAACAGTACAATTTGTTATTTGAAATATTTCCACATAACCAGGACACATCATCATACAGCTTAGGATTAAATTTCCTAGTGAAGCCTTTATTTTCTTTGCTTATATTCAAATGTGGAATCGGTCTGCCATTATTCAATATGCGCTTTTTCTCATCAAAAGAGAGTGAGTAAAATCTTCGTCTTCAATTGATTAAACACATCGTCAGTCATTATGGGCACTACAATGCTATAATTTATTTAAGGGAACACCGAACACAAGTGGAGCTTGCGGCTGTGGTACTGGAAAGAAGCCTTGTCAGAATTGCCAGATGTTACTTTTTGGTGAATGCACCTATAAAACTGAATGCATGCCGTATTATTTTCATTAATTAAAAAAAATCAGAACAAAGCTTTTTAATTATTTTTAGTAAAAATATTAAGTAAATTTTCTAAGCATATTTTAAAACATATTGCCTTTTGAATTTAGCTATGAGGCTCAAAAAAAATATCTTATGGATAGTGAGAAGTCTCCTTAAAAAATTGCCCAAGGGAAGGCGGTGTAAACAAAATCATGTCTTATTTCACTAGACAATTAAGAACATTTTTCTGTACCCAGACTGAATTAGTGAATGCTTTAGCTACAAGTATTTCGATCTGTGTACAGAAAAATGTTCTTAATTGTCTAATGAAATAAGACATAATTTTGTTTACACCGCCCAATAGCCAGTACATGCGTGATTGAAGCCTTAGCCTATTTTTAGTTTCTGAAAATTATTTTTGTCAATTATAATCCTTACTTAGATCTGAAAAGAGAACATATTTAACGCATGCATTCATTGCATGCGTTGCATTCATTAAGAAATCGCCACTGATATATATATATAATATATATATAACCACCAATTTTATATATATATATAAAAAATGTTGAATTTCAACAATAAATCGGTGTTATTCGACCATTATTGAAGTTTTCCCACACCAAAATAGAATGAAATCGAGGTGAAACGTTTCACTGATTTTTATGTAAATCTACTTTTGGGCTTCAGTTATGTAAAAAACAATATAGTTATTACATGCTATAGTTATATAGAAGGATTTATAGTTACCACTTGTATAACCATAAGAGTAGTGGTAAGCATTGCTGACTACGAATCCATCAACCCCGAGTTCGATTTTTGGTGGCGGCTGGGCTTCTGATCGGAAGGTCGTGAGATCGAATCCGGACGAGGACTTCGTAATTTCTGACAGCCCGTGGTGAGTCGTGGTTCTGATTCCACGTTAAGCCGTAAGTAAGTCTAAGGTGGAGCAACAAACTTTACCTTCGTCACAATGAACAATTCGGGCGAGAGCAAAACCAAGGTTTACTGAGGTTTATATAAGCTGTGGAAATAAGTTCGTCCAACAGATATAATTTATGGATAAATTAATGAAAATTTAAGAATTCGGTAAATTTATGATTGCCTGCAAAAATCTGACGGACGAATTAAACGAATAACTGGAATAACATTGTATTACGTATCGAATGAGTCAATATTTTTCAATAGATCTTATTTCTTTGTAGTTTTTTTTCGCGACTGTTCGGATGTGCTTTTATAATTACAGTGAAATAGATCGTTAATGAAAATAAATGTTATAAGGCTGTAAATACTATAATTGTTTGGTTTTAATTTATTTTGTATATAAAGGATTCGAGTAAAAGGAATTGGAAATACAATTTTTTTTTAAATTTCTACGCACGTTTCGGTTGTCCTGTCAAATAGATTTGGTCCTGAGCGTTTAAGGCAGACGCGTGACCGATTTGGACTTTTCCTTCCGTCTATGGTCGCGCGTCGGAACCTTATTGGTAACAAAGATGCCTTAGCGTCATCGCGGTGTTTCTTCGAGCGAAGGGCACTGGTTGTTTTCGGGTAGCCATTCACCCTATAACTATCTACGACTCGAACAAAGTACTCCAGGCCCGGACTTAGCCCGGAGTGCGTCGTGGCCACCTCGCAACACCGCTTTCCGTTAAATCAGCGAAGTTAAGCGATATTGCGGTTGTTCAGTAGTTGGATAGGCGGACCGTCCTCCGCGTATAGATGATGTAGAGACCCGTAGATGGTTCGGATTCTGCGTAAAACTGCGCGTCACGTGACATTTTCCGTTACGAAGAAGGTTAAAAATCTCCAAATAATATTATTATTGGAACCGCCCTTTTTAAACTTCGAAGGAATGAGGGTTAGATGGTAGCCGTTACCTTCACCCGTTACCTCCTAACTCATTTCACTATAGTTATTGGTGTTGGGTGGCCGTTAATAAAAACCTAAATTCCTTAAACAAAACTCTTTGGTCGAACCTCTTCAAAACATGGCGTAGTTAAGCGGAATTAAAGTGCCTCTTGATGCTCGTAAACACGGCAAAAATCTATATAGAGAGCGAGTGAAAACGGAAGTACTTCCAAAGAAACTGGAAATTCAGACATGCCTGAAAATCTTCTAGAAATATTTTTATATAAATAATTTATTGGTGTTGACGTATTGTATGTATGTGTATGGCTCAGTTTAAAAAAAAGACTCATTATGGCGTATTGAAACTAGTTGGAGATCGTTAAGATGCTACTATAAAATCAAGCCAATACATACCGCTATAGACTTAACTGATGTTGTATTGGTCACACACACACACCACACACACACACACACACACAAGGTGTCCTCTAAGTCAGAATAACACGCAATAGCTAATATGGACGTGTTACACTGGTGAGGAAAAGGCCTCCGGAGGCCTTTTCCTCACCAGTGTAACTCGCGTCCATATTAGCCATTGCGTGTTATTCTACCTGCAAAAAAAATGGTGTCAAAACAAGACATAAATTTCAAAATTTGCTTTAATTATAATGTAATATCTTTGTAAATTTAATTTAAAATAAATTTTCCTTCGAGATTGGACTTAGAGGACACCCTGTAAAACTGCTCATAAACTCAATTATTTCGCCGTCATTCTTATATTATGCCATAATCAAATCTTCAAAGCTATTGTTAAAGCGTTTCTCTTTCATAAAAAAATTGGTTTGGTTTTTTTTTAACTTTGGCTTATTCTTAGCAATAGATTTTATGGACCTTTCAAAAAAATATTAATATTGCTCAAACGATAAATCTTAAACTTAGACAATATCAAATGAACATTTCTCCCGATCTGTAATTTTTTCTTTCAAACAGTAATTAGTTACTCTATTGAAAAATGTAATACGAAAAGAAATATATTTGATAGGGATTAAAAACCTAAAATATAATTAACAGGTATCTCGTAAATTACTTGAAAGGATGTAAAAATACAAGGAAAACTTTATAAGTAATAGTACTGCTAGGTTCGTACATCATTATTTTTTTTTTGTGAAGTAAATAGCAAATGCTGTTCAACTTGGGTAAATGCAAGGTCATGCACATTGGCTACGCCAATCCCAAGTCGGACTACTCGATGTTGGGGGAGTAATATCGAGGCCACTGATTTGGAAAAGGAGTTGGGTGTGGTAATTAGCAGCGACCTTAAGTTTACCAAACAGTGCGTAGAGGTGGAAAAGAAAGCCCAGAAGCTGTTGGGTTATATCAGGAAGCAATTTCGATTTCGGAACGAGGAGATTGTGCTCTCTGTACAATGCCCTGGTTCGGCCGCACCTGAAATACGCTGTGCAGTTCTGGTCGCCCACCCTCGGGAAAAATATTGACAGGCTGGAGCGAGTCCAGGCGAGGGCCACTAAGTTAATCCCTTCCGTAAGGCATATGGGCAACAATCGACGCTTACACGCCCTGAATTTGTTTTCGCTGGAAACTCGAAGGCTGCGCGGTCAACTCATCGAGGTTTTCAAGCTCTTACACGGGTTCGACGATGTCGATTTTAGAAGCATGTTTAGTTTAAATAACTCGACTCGCAACAGTGGATGGAAGTTGAATTTAAAACGGTTTAGGACTAGTGTATGTGGGAATTACTTTACGTATAAGATCTGTGACACGTGGAACAGGCTACCTGCAGAAGTTGTGAACAGTTCCTCTGTGGGTGAGTTCAAGAAAAGGTTAGACCGAATGTTGCACACTATTTGAGGGTGTATGAATTTTTCCCTGGCACCCGTTGCCATTGGTACCTCCTCGGTATGGGCCGAAAGGCCTTTTGAAGTTTCTCTCTCTCTCTCTCTCTCTCTCTCTCTCTCTCTCTCTCTGAAGGTGGGTACAGGTGGGTGACCCTCCTTCCACGTTGGAGGGGGCTCAGGCTCCTGCGGAAGTTGCCCCCTCGTTAGTGAGGGTCTCTTCAACTCCCGACAGCCCTGACTGTTCGGGAAACGGGTCGTGCTATGGGGCGGTCAGAATAGGGAAGGCTCCCTCCGTGCAATGCTTTTTAATGCTAGGTCGATTAGGAACAAGTTTTGCGAGCTACGGGCGCTCTTAGCATCAGAATACCAGGATATCGTTGCTATCACAGAGTCCTGGATTCATACTGATCGTAGGGACTACGTTGGGGAGTTCGAAATTCCCGGGTATAGAATGTTTCGCAAAGACCACACCCGAGGGGAGGGGGGTGGGGTATTAATATACGTCAGGGACACGTTGAGTCCGGTTGACTGCCAGTTCCAGTCGGAACGGGAGCTGCTTGGCGTCGATCTGAATGTGGGAGGGACGAGCTATAGGTTAATCTTGGTGTACAGACCTCCGCATCTCCTCCTCGAGGAGGATACAGCTCTGTACACCGAACTCAGTAGCCTGCTAGGGGATAGGGTGTGTGTGTGTAGTTTTAGGAGACTTCAACTGTCGCGGCATAAAGTGGGAAGACAGGACTGCTGATGCTGAAGGGAGGAGGCTAGTTGACTTTGCTGATGAGAACTTCCTCACTCAGTGGGTCAATGAGCCTACACGAGGCGAAAGCGTTCTAGACTTAGTATTCACGACCGAAGACAACCTCGTCACTGGCCTCACCGTTGACGAATCGTTGGGCGGGAGTGATCACGGTCTGATTAGGTTCCGTGTGTGCGTCCCTCGGGTGAAGCGTAGTAACTCGAGAGGCAGTAAGCTCGATCTCCGGCGGGCGGACTTTGTTAGCCTCAGGGATAGCGTGGGTGAGATGGGGTTAGAGGTCGACGGCGATGTTGAGCGAGTGTGGAATGCATTCAGGGACGAGTTTATGGTGCTGCAGTCTGCTGCCATACCCTCAAAACCGGTCACCCCTGCTTCAATGCAGCCTAAGTGGTTCAATCGTGACATCGCTTCGGCTATCCGAAATAGAAAAGTAGCGTATAGGAGGGCGAAGGCCAATCGTTCCCGTGAGAATACTGAAGCGTATGTCCGCCTGTGTAGGGAAGTGAAGGCGAAGGTGCTGGCCTGGATAGTGTTCGATGTACCGCGACAGTCGTTGCCGATAGAATAGACAAACCACGTTTAAGGCTCCTGGGCCAGACAAGTTTCTCCCCAGTGTGTTGCGGGAGGTGCGCGACCAGGTGGCTCCCCACCTGGCTACAGTCTTCAACAAATCGTTGGAGACGGGCCAGGTGCCTGGTGACTGGAGGGAAGCCAACGTGACCCCTATCTTTAAGAAAGGGGATCACGAAAGTCCAGGGAACTATCGTCCCATTAGTCTCACTTCAGTTGTAGGTAAATTATTAGAGGGGATAATAGCAGATAGGATCGTTGACCATTTGGATTCCTACAAGCTGCTTGGGGACTCCCAACATGGGTTTAGACGGCATAGGTCGTGTCTCACCAACTTGCTCGAGTTTTTCCACGTCATGTTGAGTGAGTATGATAAGAGTGGGGCGATTGATATACTTTATCTCGACTTTGAGAAAACCTTTGATAAGGTCCCTCACCGCCGGCTAATGGCGAAAGTGCGCGCTCTGGGTATCGGTGGGGAAGTAGGTAGGTGGATTGAAAACTGGCTGAAGAATAGGCGGCAGAGGGTTGTAATTAAAGGGGTTAGTTCGGGTTGGGCCTCGGTCACTAGTGGGGTTCCTCAGGGTTCCGTTTTGGGGCCACTGTTGTTTATCATTTACATAAATGATATAGACGGTGGCATCGTCAGTCCGATCGCCAAATTCGCTGATGACACCAAGCTTGGGGCCAATGTTCGGACGCCCGAAGCGATCGAGGAACTGCGTGCGGACCTAGGTAGGATAGGAGAGTGGTCCGAAAAATGGCAAATGCCGTCTAACTTGGGTAAATGTAAAGTGATGCACATTGGCTATGCCAATCCCAAGTCGGACTACTCAATGTTGGTGAGTAATATCGAGGCGACTGATTTGGAAAAGGACTTGGGTGTGCTAATTAGCAGTGACCTTAAATTTACCAAACAGTGCGTAGAGGTTGAAAAGAAAGCCCAGAAGCTGTTAGGTTATATCAGGAGGCAATTTCAGTTTCGGAACAAGGAGATTGTGCTCTCTCTGTAGAATTCCCTGGTTCGGCCGCACCTGGAATATGCTGTGCAGTTTTGGTCGCCCACCCTCAGAAAAGAATTGAGAGGCTGGAGCGAGTGCAGGCGAGGGCCACAAAGTTAATCCCTTCCGTTAGGCATTTGGGCTACAATCGATGGTTACGTGCCCTGAACTTGTTTTCGCTTGAAACTCGGAGGCTGCGCGGTCAACTGATCGAGGTTTTCAAGTTCTTACGCGGGTTCAACGATGTCGATTTTAGAAGCATGTTTAGTTTAAATGATAACCCAACTCGCAACAATGGTTGGAAGTTGGATTTGAAGCGGTTTAGGACTAGTGTGTGTGGGAATTACTTTACTATAAGATCTGTGACACGTGGAACAGTTTACCTTCAGAAGTTGTGAACAGTTCCTCTGTGGATCATTTTAAGAAAAGGTTAGACCAAATCTTGCACACTATTTGAGTGTGTAGCAAATTTTCCCTGGCACCCGTTGCCATTGGTACCTCCTCGGTATGGGCCGCAAGGCCTTTTCAGGTACTTCTTTTCCTTGTAACTCCTCGTAACTCTCAGCTTTTCGTTTTTGGACAGGACTCGAGTGCTTTTTCAAGTCTTTGTTAGTCTGTCTGTCTAACTTCTATAACTTCTGTAATTCGAAGAACACGCACAGGTATATATGTATATATACTAGGGCACTCAATATATTTTGCCCCACCCTTTTTGCTTAGCCAAATAATAGGCAATGGGGCTGAAATCCTTTGAGCTGTAAGTTTGAAGTTTCCGTTTCACATAACTGGATTTTTCCAGTGTGAACCTCCCCTCCTTGTATAAAACCGCTTTTAAACGCCCTTGTATAAAACCGATGGTTAACGCAGTTTCGAAAATGGCGTCTGACAGTGATGTACGTCGTAAACAGAGAGCTGTTATCGAGTACTTAACCTCAAGGAAGGAAACAGTTGGGAATAATCACAAACGTCTACAAAACGTTTACGGAGATGCTGTTGTTGATCGAAGCACAGTTGGACGCTGGTCTAAAACGTGCGAGATCATCGGAGAGAGGGATAGCCAGCCTCGATGAGCCACGCAGCGATGGCCTGGCATCGGCTGACATTTTACACTGTGCAACGTGCTAACAGCATCATTCGATCAAATCGGCGCTTCACATACAAGGAGTTATCACTGGAGCTAGGAATTAGTGAAGGAAGTGTGAATACGATAATTCAGCAACTGGGATACTCAAAAGTGTGTTCACGGTTTGTTCCTCGCGAACTGACTGAAGATCACAAAGCCCAAAGAAAAGAAATTGCTTCCGATTCGTTGGTCCGATACGAGACAGGAGGGGATTACTTCCTTTCACGAATTGTGACTGGGGATGAGACTTGGGTACACCACTTTGAACCTGAAACAAAATGCCAATCCATGGAGTGGCATCACGCAGACTCCCAACGCAAGAAAAAGTTCAAAATGGCTCCCTCTGCAGGAAAGGTTATGGTCACCATCTTCTGGGACATGAAAGAGGTGATTCTGGTGGACAGTATATATATATATTATATATATATATATATATATATATATATATATATATATATATATATATATATATATATATATAATATAATTTAGTTAGTTAACCTTCATCAAACTTAAATGAATTACTTTATTTAGCATCCTGTTAGCCTGACGAAGCATCAGCAGTCCGGCAGTCTTAGAAGCACTTTCGAGTTTTACTCAGAACTCAAATGCTGTCAAGTTAAATTCAAACCTCAAGTTTTATTTCCAAACTGTTGAATTCAACTCTTTACAATTGATGTTTACTTCTTCATTGAAAAAATGACTTTATTACTCTCACTTCCGCGTTATTTAAGAAAGTTTTAAAAGGAAGAATTTTTTTTTCCCTTTTAGAAAATTATTGAATTAAAGTTATATATATATATATATATATATATATAATATATTATATATATATATATATATATATATATATATATATATTATGAGATGAGTCTGTCTGTTCTACTGTATGTTCGTTTATACATGCCTAATCGGATAGGGTAATCTGCACCAGATTTAGTATACACATTGAGAACAGGGAAGGTTTGAGTAACACCCGTCTCTTCCAGTTTTCCCCTAGGTTGCGTTTCGGGGGGACTTTTGCTACGCCAGACCAAGATACAGTGGGCATTCTGGGTTAGACAAAATAATATGAACACCCGCCGATTTCACCGGTTATCTTTACGGACTGCTCAGACACAAAGTAAACGGTCAAATGACTGGCAAACCTATTTAAATGCGTAACAGTGTGTATACGTCATGTTATAACCCTCACGTTTTTTTTACAGATCTGAGTGAATTATGAATTAGCAGTTATGAAAGACCTGTCAGACTTCCAAAGACGGCAAATTGTCGGAGCGCGGATGGCTGGTACATCGGTGACGAAAACCGCTCAGATGTTCAATGTATCCAGAGGAACTGTCTCTATGGTCATGTCTGCATACCAAAACCATGGAAAGACAAGCACCGACAAATGCAATAGTGGACGCAAGAAGAAGCTGTGTGATCGAGACCGCCGGGTGCTAAAGCGCATTGTGACAAAGAACCATAAGACCACAGCTCCAAAAGTGACTGCAGAGCTTAACCAGCATCTTGCGAGCTCCATGGAGCTGGATACCATGGGAGGGCTGCAATTGCCAAACCCTTCCTTTCGCACATCAACATTGAGCGGCGCAGAAAATGGTGTAATGACCATAAGAATTGGTCAATGGACAGGTGGAAGAATGTAGTCTACTCCGACGAATCCTCCTTTACGCTATTTCCATGTTCCGGTCGAGTTTACGTCTGGAGACAGCCTAAAGATGCTTATGACCCCGACTGCCTGACCCCAACCGTTAAGCATGGAGGCGGATCTGTGATGGTTTGGGCAGCAATATCGTGGAATACTCTTGGCCCAGCTGTAGTACTGCATAGTAGGGTTAACGCCCAGGTCTATCTGTCAATATTGGCTGACCAGGTCCATCCCATGGTCCAAACGCTGTTTCCCAATGGCGGCGCCGTCTTCCAGGATGATAATGCACCAATCCACACCGCTGGGGTCGTTAAAAACTGGTTTGAAGAGCATGTTAGTGAAGTAGAACGCTTGGATTGGCCTCCACAATCCTGGATCTTAACATTATCGAGCATCTGTGGTTTCAGTTGGAGCAGCAGGTCAGAAGCCGATTCCCACCGCCGGCGTCTTTGGAGGAACTGGAGCAGGGTTTGCTCGAAGAATGGCTCAGGATTCCTCTAGCCACTGTCCAAAAGCTGTATGAATCAATTCCCCGACGCATTGCAGCTGTTATTGCCGCTAAAGGAGGACCAACTCCATATTAAGAATAAAAACCGTCATTTATCAAGTTGTTCATATTATTTTGTCTAACCCCTGTATATATATAGCTCTGCAATCCAGTATAGATATCATATGTAAGCAAATCAAATAGCATAGTCGAAATTATTATTGTAGTAGTAAAAGAACTGAACCTAACCATTATGAACGTCTGCAGGCCACTAAACACCACAAAAAGTGAATTCTAATTCGTTACAAATGAAATAGAAAATATGTTAAAATTACTTGAAACTCCAGCACCAAATATTTTAATTTGTGGGATTTTAATTTTCCATTCATAACATTGAAGAAAAATGATGGTTATATATGTTGAGAAGTTTCATAGTAACATTACAAAAGATGATGGAACCCAGGCAATAATACTATTAAATATTATGGAACATCATGCACTTAATTAGGAAATTTGTGAAACCACTAGAAAAGAGAACGTTTTAGATTTAATTTTGACAAATAGGTAACAATGAGCTAATAAATGAAAAGGTAACGCGCACAAACTTCTCCGACCATAACCTAGTCGATATACAATTAAAGTTACCAACCAGAAGTCCAAAAACGCATCCCAGACAGTCAGAAGGAATATTTGAAGGTTTAAATATAAATTCAAAGAAAGTAGATTGGGAAAGTATAAATAAAGATTTAAAGAAAGTAAATTGGGAAGTGCTGCTTCACGAGAAGACTCCAGAAGAAATACTGTGTATAATAGAAACTAAACCTAAATTGCTGAAACATGTTCCGAAGAGAGAAAAAGAAAACTTAAGCTTGAGAGAAAAATCAGGACTTTATTTAGACAATGGAAACGAACATAAAAAATCTCCACAGGTGCAGAACTGAAACAAGGACACTCAAACTAGAAAAAAATGTGAAATAGAAGTAGACCTAAAACAAATATTCATCCCTAAGACAAACGAGGAGGAAAACAAAGTAGCAGAAAACATAAACAATAATCCAAAATACTTTTACACTTTTGCGAAAAGAAAAATGTAGTGTAAAGAGAGTATTGGTCCGTTGATGGATGGGGGCGACCAGATACACAAATGACCCAGAGAAAATGAGCGAACTGCTTAAGGAGTAACTTAAGCCTGTACTTAGCACCCTTAAGTCTGAGACGCAAGTAAAAAATCCAGATGAATATTTTGACAGTGATAAAAGTCATCCTTAATAGACTTAGCGTTCTCCGAAGGAGACGTAATTAAGGCTCTATCAGAAATGCGAGAAAACTCGGCACCAGTGCCAGACATATGGAGTGCCACATTTCTGAAGAAATGTAGAGAGAATATTGCCAAGCCTCTATACTTACTATGAAGAAAATCATTCGACACACGACAAATTCCACTGCCATTAAAGAACAC
>JAJOZX010006315.1:270000-272340 GCA_023014485.1 Bathynomus jamesi
CTACCCCAGGACCCCACTCAATCAATAAACAGCGTTCAGAACTTCTTCGAGTAAGGTGCGGATGGCGAGTTGGAGACGTTCTTTGAGACACTAACGGATGAAGCCATTTATAATCGACGCCGGTAAGCGGGGCGAGAGACGCCATTCAAAGAGTGCCGACATTTCACCCACCCCCATTCCTACTTTGTCAACATGAATTTTTGGAAAGTGGGTCACTGCGGAGCGGCGACAGCTTTTGAATGCCAAATCGGGTCCCATTTACGCTCCCCAATCCGTTCAGATACGGTCTTTTTTATTTTTAATAGAGTTGGGGTCCTTTGGTGGGAGTGTGAAGGATATTTGATACAATCTTGTTGTAATTTAAGAATTTCTTGCGTTTACTTTTAGTTGCAGTTACTATTTCACTAATGAATAGATGGGTAGATGTACTGATGTAGGTTGATGTATGGACGTGACTGGGGGAAGGTAGTGAGGGGTAGATAGAAAGATAGAGGTAGATAAAAATTATTTTACAATTTTTGAAGTAGATAAGTGTTAAAAAAATTAGTACTTTGAAAACGTTTACAGTACTCGCGGTTATCCGTGATCATAACACCGAGTTAACCCCGCCTCAGTCAGCGTCTCTCCTTGCGCTTCACTTGTGCGCTTGTGGCTTCGCATATCTTCGTCTTGTGGTGAGTACAAACTACTTAATTGCATGTTGTATTGTAACAACAATACTGTGTGGCAGCAGCAGCGTCTGCACCACCCACCCACCAACAGGGTGTACTGAGTTAACCGTGAAGTCGGGTTATCCGTTATCATGGCCTGCCTCCCCTCCCCAATTACGATAACAGAGAGAGTACTGTATATTTTTTTAAATTCTTAACTCATTATTATTTTAGACAAATATTTGGAATTTTGGAGGTAAATAAAGGCAAATGATTTCAATCTGACAATAAAATGGGAAAAATATTCACTCGCTGATAAAATATGACACGGCATTTTATAATATAAACAAAGTTCTTTCTTTTTAATCTCTTCCGCCATATATATATTGTGTGTGTGTGTGTGGTGTGTTTTTACCCATATATAGAGGTAAGCAAGAAATGTATAAACATTTCGTTTGGTTTTACAAAACCGTTCGTTTACGTCGTATTCAAAGTGTGGCGAGCGGAATGTCCGTTCATGAAATTGGCTCTTACCTAAGAAGTAAAGTCAAATGTGGCGATAAAAACAGAGAGAGATGAGCTTCATTTCTTCCTATAAAGCAGAAGTGTCACGGTAGCCACTCCTAAAGAGAGTGAAAAGATGACTCCAAGGGGTTAAGGTGTCCCCTTTACTTCGTCATGGAAATCCCTCAGTCCTTCTGTACGACACTTCACTTCTCTGTTTTTGTCCTTTACAACGGCTGAAGGATTAAATCTGGGGAGAGCTGTATTTCAAAGAGGTTATTAAACGTACTTTATATTTTCGCTACATACAGTTGATGGTTCTAAGCTGCATGTATGTATGCGATTAGATAGGTAAATATATAGACAGACAGACAGACAGATTGTGTGAATGTGTGCATATAAAGTAATTATCGACTTGTCATGTGGGTACTTATTCTGAATGTATGTTAATGTTGAAATACGGTACACCTGTGCGCAATTAATTAAAGGTAAACACAGGAACAATTTAATTTATTGCAGTGAAAAATATCGCGTTGTTGGCTTTGTTCATAATTCACCTTTAACTTCGCTATTAAATATTTAATTAATTGCAGTCGAAGTTTCCGTATCAGTAATTGTTCTAATAAACTATATATATATATATATTTTGTGTGCGCGCGCGCGCGCGTGTGTGTAATACTACTCATAAGTCTTAGTCTACATACAATTAATACAATTATGAACGGAAAACTAGCCATAAAACAAAGATTATATGAGAATATGAAGCGGTACAAATGTATTACTGCAAATGACTCATAATTCACAAAAGCCAATATTCAGTATGTAGTGTGACCTCCTCAAGCATGGATGATGGTTTCCTATCTCAAAAACATCGAATCAGTCTGAGCCTGCAGCTTTTACGTAAGGAACTACTTAACATTTCAAATCGACAATACGCCAGAAGTCGTGTTGGCTTGATGGCTTCGCTTTAGAAACTATTTTTCGAGTCGTTTCCACAAATGCTCAGTGGGTTTTAGAACGGTTGCACATAATTCTGTAGTTGTTTCAAACCGATTTTGTCTGGAGGGATCTTTGAAGAATTTCGACCTTGTCTTTCAGTAACTATTTTTGAGCGACCTTATCCGCTACGAGTAACCAATTGGCCATTTTTTTTGTACCCATTCTTGAATTCTTTTAATTGCTAATT
>JAJOZX010006316.1:0-102500 GCA_023014485.1 Bathynomus jamesi
CCAAGACATCCTGCAACTGTAGAAGGGACTCAGTCACCCCCGAAGAACGGGACTTCAAAGAAGAGACCCATCCTTCAGAGGGCGGATATCATAACGACAGGGAACCCCCACCGTCTTAAGGCGCTGAAACACCCGTTCCGAGTTGCCCGGAAGGGAGCCAGCGGAAGGGCGCGAGAACAAGGAACCTGTCCACCGGACAGAAATTGACAGCCGGGACAGGTCCATGTGTAACGGTAACCGAGAGTGGGCGAAGAAGAAACAAGGGCCGCGAAGACCCCGCCCTACGGCCACCACGAGTCCGGCCACGAGAGCCAGACGCCGCAGAGGACGAGAGGGGGCCATACGGCTTGAAGGTCAATCCAGCGGAGGCAGAGGCCGCTGAATGACCAGAAGTAGTAGTCTTATCCAAATCCAAGGGCGGGCCAGAGTCGTCAACAGGAGGGGATTGAAGTTTAGAAATTGAACCCATAAACAATAACTTACAAAAAAGACAGCAACCTCGGACCCAAGGCAATGCACCATCCGCAGCTGCATCCTTCAAGGCGCAGGCCCAACGTCCGGGTAGCCCGCCCCCCAACCTGACTGTCGTTTTAAAAACAGCAGATTGGCACTACGGAGATTTGTCCGTTAAGGGCCAAGCAAAGACCCAATCCAGACGCAGCAGCGGTCTGGGCGCCCGTACCGTCCCCAGAGCACGGCTCAGCCACGGAGCGATGCCCCCCGGCGGGTGCACCCGATGACCCCAAGACTGCAAAATACAAACAGAGGGGGGGAGGGATACTACAATTAACAGAGGCACAAGACCGATTCAAGACAAAAGAAATTCCGGGAGAGACGGAAAAAAAGGGGGAGCAAAAAGAAGAAAGGAAAAAAAAAAAGAAAAAAAAAAAACGCAACTAGGTAACTCTTCGCCCACCCCGCGAGAGTTGAGGAAACCACAACAACCCACGAGGTGTACGAGCCCCCTCGGCCCGGCAAGCCGGACTACCTAATCGAGGGGGGATATATATATATATATATATATATATATATATATATATATATATATATATATATATATATATATATATATATGTGTACTAAGAACGTTCAAAAGGACAAGACAGTAATAATTCCCCTGCTCCGAACACTGATCATACCAAAATTTGAATACTGCTCAGTTTTGACTGATGGCTGCAAAGAACTCAACTACTGGGAAAGACTACGTAAACTAAATCTGTACTCCCTGGAAAGAAGAGAGAGGTATACCAAAATCTACTTACGAAAAATTATCGAAAAACTGGTACCAAACCTCAAACTAAACCCAATTACCATCCAAACAACGCTGGAAAATGGGAAAGGCGGAATGTGTGGTGTTCCCATATTAAAGGCCCGACAAGGGACCTCCTCAACTCTGAAGGAAAATAGCTTGGTCGTCAGGGGACCAAGAATTTTCAACCATCTTCCAAAGGACCTCAGAAACGTTACAAGGGTCAAAGATGAAGTTTTCAAGAGAAGACTAGATGCCTGGCTCAGGACGGTACCAGATGAGTCGGGTGTACCTGGCTATGTACGGTGGAGCGCGAGAGCAACTCGCTCCTCCACTAAGCCAGGACTAGAGGCGGGGCCACCAGCTTGACCTTGTGAAGAAAAACCGACGCACGGAAACCTAACGAGGTGTATAATATATATATATATTTTTTTTTTTTGTTTCAAAGTATGACCGCTCATGGCCACCAAAAGAAAGGTGGATAGCAGAGCGAACACAGGACGAAGACTATGAAACAGCTAACGGAAGTGAACAATAGACGGGGAGGAGGAGGGAGGGGGGGAATCAGAGTCACAACCGGTAAAGAAGTCGGGAGCGAAGGAGGAAGGAGAACAACCCGGTTACCGAAAAGTAGGGACCTTCCGATAGAATAGCGCCAAGCCTATCACAAGGCGCGACGCTCTCCAAAAAGGGAAAATACTCTGCGCGCAGCGCAGAGTAAAGCGGACACTCCACGAGCAGGTGGGCAACTATGAGTAAGATGTTACAATCGGGACATCGGGGCACCCGATCCCCGGCCATCAAATAGCCATGGGTCAGCTGGGTGTGGCCAATACGGAGGCGGGCCAAAGCCACCTCCTTATGGCGCGACCGATGGAAGGAAGAGGCCCAACATCCCAATTTGGGTTTAATCTTGCAGTTTGTTATTTGTAGCGCCATCCCAGCGACTCTGCCACCGGGAGCGCAAAAACCTACGGAAGCCAGGGATATAATCGGAAAAGGGGAGGGACACGGGTGAAACCTGTAATCGGCACGCGGAACGGGCACCTCGATCGGCAGCCTCATTTAAAGCCACGTTAGCATGTGCAGGAACCCAGCAAAATACCACCTCCTTGCCACCGAAAGCGACAAGGGTATGGCACAGTAGCTGGATTCGTCGGACCAGTGGGTGGACAGGGTCAAAACACTCCAGGCCATCCAGGGCACTGCGGGAATCCGAATAGATGACAAACGACCCATCCGGACGCTCCCGCACCACCTCCAGAGCGCTCAGAATGGCATAGAGCTCCGCCGTGAAAACGGAAGCCTCATCAGGGAGACGGGTACATCGGGGAGCAAGGGCAAACGACTGGGGAACAGCCGTGGCCCCAACGCCCCCCGACGACCTCGAGCCATCTGTGAAGACCGCAACACATGCAGAGTGACACGCTGCATGCTGAAGGAACAGAGACCGAAGCAAGGCAGAGTCAGAATCCCTACAGCACGCAACAGGGGTGCTCTCCCAAGGTGAAACACCCCTGAAAGAGACCGGTATAACGGATGGAGGAGGAGTGCCCATACCATCGAGGGAGGAGGTCACCGTGTCGGTGAAATACCAACCCCCATCCCGGCAGAACACCCTCTCAACCACCTGGAACAGAGGAGAGGTGGGAAGACGGAGGATCCGGAGACAGTGCTTAGCAATGAGGAACGACCTCCGATCCTCCAAGGGAGGGATGTCGCACTCAACCTGCAGACTATCAACCGGAGAGGAGCGGAAGGCGCCAGATGACATGCGCAGTCCTCTAGAGAGGACCGGATCCAGTATCCGAAGGGCCGTGCGGGAGGCGGAGCCATGCACCACACTCCCATATTCTAATTTTGACTGTACCAGGGACACGTACAAACGGAGGAGTGTCCGCCTATCCGCGCCCCCATGTAGTATGCGACAGATGTCCCAACAAATCCAGGGTACGTCTCGCGGACTCGCGCAGCCGGCGAAGGTGAGGAACCCAGCTCAAACAGCTGTCGAAAACCATACCCAAGAAGCGTACTGATGGAACGAGGGCCAGAGGCTGACCACCGAGTGTAAGGTTAAAGGCCGGGATGGCGCCGGATCACCGTCTCCTCGACGGAAGGAAGGCCACACACGAAGTCTTCGGGGAAGACAACGTAAGGCCCACCGACGACGCCCAGCGTTCAACCCGATTGACCGCGAGTTGGACTTGCCTCTCCACGAGTGGGGGACTCGTCCCCGCGGCATAGACAGCCAGATCATCTGCGTAGATGGAACAGCGCACAGAGGGCGGAAGGGCTCCCGGTAGCGCAGACATAACCAGATTGAAGCAGGAGACGCTCAAAACACACCCCTGCGGCACCCCCTCCTCCTGAACATACAGGTCAGATAGGGCCGCCCCATTACGGACGCGGAAAGTGCGACGGCAGAGGAAGTTACGAAGAAACGTGGGCAAAAAGCCCACAAAACCAAGAGACTTCAAACGGTCCATGACAACTCCCCGACGGGTCGTGTCATGGGCCTTTTGAACGTCGAAAAAGACGGCCAGAACAAGATTCCGGCGGGAAAATGCCTCCCGTACATCATGGCCAAGGAGGAGAAGGGGGTCCAGAGTACCCCGAAATCGACGAAAGCCATACTGGGTCGGGGGGTATAACCCAAGCGACTCCAGTGTAAAGGAAAGTCGGACGGCCACCATCTTTTCAAGGAGCTTGCATAAGCAGCTCGTCAAGGCAATAGGCCGATAGCAAGCCACCTCCGCCGGATCCTTCCCCGGCTTAGGTATCGGGACCACAATCGCCTCCCTCCAACGGGAAGGGAACGACCCCTCAACCCACACCCGGTTGAAAAGATCCAGCAAGAAGTGCAGGGCCATCGGGTGCAGATTCCAAATAAAGTCATACGGAATGTCATCAGGGCCAGGGGCGGAAGAAAGTTCCCGCATCGTAAAGAGATGGTTATAGGGCTCGTTTCCAGGGGGCGGGAACGTGACCTCCGATAAATGACGATCCGCAGCTGAAGGCGAACGGGAAACCGCAGCAAAAGCACCGGCCAGCCGATCGGCCACAGCAGCAGGATCCGAAAGGAAGCCGTCCCCGTCCCGAAGGACAGGGCGACTAGCAGGGACCGGCTTCCCCTCGATACTACGTACCTTCCGCCACACAGCAGCAGAAGGGGTAGATGAGGAAATGCCGGACACAAAAGCACGCCAAGAGGCCCGACGGGCCAAATTGAGAGTCCGGCGGGCGAAAGCCTTCGCCCGCCGCATCTCAATCAAGTGGTCCGCGCGCCGGGTGCGGTGGAAGCGGCGCGTTGTCCTCTTCCTCTCGCACACCGCCTGGTGACATGCTGGAGTCAACCACGGGACGCTACGCGTCCGCGGGTTACCGGAAGATCGAGGAATACAGTCCTCCGCGACGCTCATCACCACCCGCTCGAAGAACTCCAAGCTCTCATCCACAGAGCCAAAGCTCAATACCGAACGGACAATGACGGAACGAGCTCTGAAAGATGGCCAGTCAGCCCGCGCAAGGCACCACCTCGGTCGAGACGAGACGCCCGGCTGCGGTCCGACCGGCTCAAGACAGACTGGGTAATGATCACTGCCATAAGAGTCCCCCAACACCTTCCACAAAAAATCGAGTAAGGCATCCAGGGACACCAAGGAGAGATCAATACAGGTAGATGAACCCGTGGGTTCGTGGAAGTAGATAGGTTCGCCGGAATTGAGGCACGCGAAGGAAAGGTCCTCCATTAAGGAGATCAACATACCAGCAACATTAGTCGACCGGACATCTCCCCAAGCCGGATCGCGACTGTTAAAGTCCCCGAGGAGGAGAAACGGTCGAGGTAGTTGCAACACCAACTCGCGAACCGCGTCGCGAGAAGGAGGGTCATGAGGAGGAATATAAATCGAGCAGGCAGTGTACTGGCGATCTAAAAATAGCCGCACAGCCACAGCCTGCAAGGAAGTGCGAAGAGGCACACCTCGCGATGGTAACGAATGATGCACATAAATCGCCGCACCCCGCCGGCGTGTGCTCATCTGGGGTGCAAGGAAAACCAACATAGCCAGAGAGACGAGGGAGTCCCCGCGCAGCCAGGATAGTCTCCTGGAGACAAACACAGGAAGGCCGCTCGCTCTTCAGCAGGGAGGCAAGGTTCTCCCAATTAGCTAAAAGCCCCCTACAGTTCCAATGCAAAATGGAACTGTAAGGGGAAGTGGCATTATAAGAGGCAGAGAAAACAGAGAAATAGCCACGGACCAAGCTGAGCAGCAAACTCAACGGTCCTCAACCAGGGACGGAATCGGCTTCCCCGCTCACCCCGAACGGAGGGGGTAGGGGCCACCGACCCCGCAGCTGCTTCACCCGTAGTAAAACGAGAGGTGGAGAGTGGAACAGGGAGTTCAGAGGGGGGCTCCCCTGGGAGGGGGGGGGGAGACAACGAGACGGGCCCAGCCGAAACCCCCGACTCCCCACCAGAGGGGGGCTGGGGAGAACCAGATGTTCGAGGGTTCGTCAAACATGACAAGCACTGACAAGGGGGGGGGGAGGAAAGGTCCACCACAGGTGGGAGAGGTAGATCCAGAAGAGACACCCGACCACTCGCAGCAGGAGCCGAAGGGAAAGAGACTCCATGAAGAAGGGCCAGGCTCCTCTCGACCGGGTCCACCATGGGAACAGAGTCAGTAATCGAGGGTGTCATGGGGCGTTGTACCTCAACCGACACCCGGACACTTGTCGGGGCACCGGGAGGTGACGCCTCACCAGCCCTCCGTATAAGGGGGGGGTGGTCCCGAGCGGATCAGGAGCGGCGCGCCGCTTCCCCTCCGGTGAAGAAGGGGAAGCAGGGCGAGCAGCGGTCATGATCGGGTCTGGAGGACTCCGACTCCGACCACGGCGACGCTTCCTCCTCCCCTTCGGGGCATCACCTTCCCCACCCGAGAGACGAGTAGGCAAGGATCCAGACCCCAAGGCCGGAGAGGGAGAAGGGGCACTTGTAGGCAGGGAATCAGATGGGATGTCTGAAAGTGAGGCAGAGGAACAAGAAGGACCCGCGGCGCCAGGAGGACCAACCCCCGGAACTTCCAGGGGGGGCACCACTCCGGTAGACGCCAGGGTAGCACGGGAAGGGCCCGAGGACCCGCCAGGGCCAAGAGCCGCAGCATAGGACAACCCCCGCCGCGACTCCCGGTCAGGGACCCTATCGCGCGCCTCCCGCGCACTAAGGAATTCGGTAGTCCTTAAGGACCGCACCTCGAATTCAAATTTGAAAACGGGGCAGTCCCGAGAGGAGGAAGGGTGGGCCCCCGAGCAGTTCGAGCACCGCGGGGGCTTCGTGCACGGGGTAGGGTGCGCAGGCCCACCGCAGCGGACACATAGCTTACCCTCACGGCGGCACGCAGAGCTAACATGGCCGAACCGGTTGCAGCCAAAGCAACGAACCGGGTCAGGCACATATGGTCGCACCGAAAACTCACACGACCGGCGATCACCCACGCACCCAGAACACCTGGGCCGGAGGCACAAGGGAGTCAAAGGTCAGGAGCAGACGAGCGACGGGGTAAGAGCACCATCCCGGCGCGACGAAAAGCGAAAGACCTTCGTTACCCACTGGGGGGCAAGATCCTCCTGCAACTCGCCAACCGCGATTGACAGCAGACGGGAAGCGAAAATGGTGCCCTGACAGCTATCCAATTGCGGATGGGGAGTCACAGAAACTCTGCAACCCAAGACATCCTGCAACTGTAGAAGGGACGCAGTCACCCCCGAAGAACGGGACTTCAAAAGAAGAGACCCATCCTTCAGAGGGCGGATATCATAACGACAGGGAACTCCCACCGCCTTAAGGCGCTGAAACACCCGTTCCGAGTTGCCCGGAAGGGAGCCAGCGGAAGGGCGGAGAACAAGGAACCTGTCCACCGGACAGAAATTGACAGCCGGGATAGGTCCATGTGTAACGGTAACCGAGTGTGGGCGAGAGAACAAGGGCCGCGAAGACCCCGCCCTACGGCCACCACGAGTCCGGCCACGAGAGCCAGACGCCGCAGAGGACGAGAGGGGGCCATACGGCTTGAAGGTCAATCCAGCGGAGGCAGAGGCCGCTGAACGACCAGAAGTAGTAGTCTTATCCAAATCCAAGGGCGGGCCAGAGTCGTCAACAGGAGGGGATTGAAGTTTAGAAATTGAACCCATAAACAATAGCTTTACAAAAAAGACAGCCTCGGACCCAAGGCAATGCACCATCCGCCGCTGCATCCTTCAAGGCGCAGACCCAACGTCCCGGGTAGCCCGCCGCTGCATCCTTCAAGGCGCAGGCCCAACGTCCCGGGTAGCCCGCCCCCCAACCTGACTGTCGTTTTAAAAACAGCAGATTGGTACTACGGAGATTTGTCCGTTAAGGGCCAAGCAAAGACCCAATTCAGACGCAGCAGCGGTCCGGGCGCCCGTACCGTCCCCAGAGCACGGCTCAGCCACGGAGCGATGCCCCCCGGCGAGTGCACCCGATGACCCCAAGACTGCAAAATACAAACAGAGGGGGAGGATACTACAATTAACAGAGGCACAAGACCGAGTCAAGACAAAAGAAATTCCGGGAGAGACGGAAAAAAAGGGGGAGCAAAAGAGGGGGGGGGAACGCAACTAGGTAACTTCGCCCACACCCCGCGAGGAGCTGAGGAAACCCCAACAACTCACGAGGTGTACGAGCCCCCTCGGCCCGGCAAGCCGGAGTACCTAATCGAGGGTGTGTGTGTATATATATATATATATATATATATATATATGATGAATAAAACCACGAAGGAAAGGAAACACAAAATGGTGCTCAAGCGCTTTCGTCTAATGACATCCTCAGGAACACTGAGGATGTTCCTGAGGATGTCATTAGACGAAAGCGCTTGAGCACCATTTTGTGTTTCCTTTCCTTCGTGGTTTTATTCATCATAAATATTTTTCACGTGTTACTTTCGTGAAATAATTTTCATATATATATATATATATATATATATATATATATATATATATATATTAGGGTGGCCCTTATTTTTCGAAACTGCAAATTTCACCGTCTCACCCCCTGCTGTTATTTGCCCTTATAATGGAATGCTAATAAAAAAATTCGTGTATTTATGTTTCAATAATTAACTAAATTTGAGTCCTTGTGCGGGACCAATAAGAAAATTTATAATTACTTGAGATTTTGCACATTGTTTTTTTTTTTGTCAAATGGAATATATTGAGGGGGTGAGACGGTGAAATTCGCAATTTCGAAAAATAAGGGCCACCCTATAATATATATATATATATTAATATATATATATATATATATATATATATATATATATATAGTGTCCCATAAGTCCGGCATCATAGGAAAAATAATAGTAAAAGGCAAAACAAAAGCTCTTATTTACAGAACGTGCTCAATATGTCCACCATTGTTTTCAATACACAAATTCAGATGTGATACCCAGTCAGCAAACACACGGTGAATGATGTCGGGAGTAATGGTGTTACATGCCCCAATAATGTGCTGCCGCAAATGTTCAACACTCATAATTTTCTCTGCGTATACCAACGCTTTCAAGTGGCCCCCCGAGATAAAAATCTAGTGGCGAGAGATCCGGGCTTCTAGCGGACCATTCCACAGGCCCTCGACGTCCTATCCAATGACCAGGGAATTGTTGGTACAGGTATTCCCTTACTTGGGTGCTGTAATGTGCAGGAGCGCCGTCTTGCTGGAACCATGTTGGGAAATTTCTTTCTTCGTTCAAGACACTGGGAAATGCTTCTTCCTTGAGCATACGTAGGTAGGTGCCTCCAGTGACATGTTCATCGAAAAAGAGGGGGCCTATGATGCGATCCTTCCAAATGCCACACCATACCATCACCCGAGATGCACCTTGTTCCTTTGAAGAAGTATACCAGTGAGGGTTGTTTTGAGACCAGTAGCGGGTGTTCTGTCGATTTACCTCACCATTTCCATAAAAAACAGCCTCGTCACTGAACAGAATGGTGGACGGGAAATTGGCATCCCGAGCATAAATTATAGTTTGTAGAAATAGAAAAATATGAATTTCTCCTATGATGCCGAACTTATGGGACACCCTGTATAATGAATAAAAATATTTTTTTTTACAAAAATGAAGGTCGGATTTGTGATTAATAAACACTAGTTAGCTGAAAAAAATATCTGGAAACAAAAAAATCTTCCAATCTCTAAAATACAATTGTCACAGTTGTAGATAAGGTACACTAAAACAGTAAAGCATATACTCGTACATTTATATGCAAGATACACAAATACAAAGCTATACACTCGCATATATACACATGTGCATTATGCATCACATAATATGCATAAACAAAAAGCATGCAATGTTTTTGGGTTTCTCTCTCCAGCAACACCACTACATCTATACTATCACCACACTACTTAGTTAATAGACATTAACTTCAATTTAAAGATTAAATATCATGCTGCACGTCTTCTCATAATGTTCATTTTTACATATATTGGCCTTTTTTTCATCTGCATTTCTGAAGGTCGCGGCGCCAGTTAATCTTCGGTAGGTTAAGCAACTCTCAATTTCATAATGCTTTTATTTTAACTGGAGTCAAAAAACTAAGGGATATAGATTTAATTCCTTCTAAATTGAATATATCCGTTACGATTGTAACAATTCCGTATCTTCCCATTTGATTATATTTATCCAGTATTTCTTAGTGTACTTAAATAAAAAATTGTTATTCAAATATTTCTTTATTATGGACAGTGCAAAACACCTAAAAAAAAAAAAAGAAACTGCGTGATGGTTTCATAAAAATTATCCAACAAAATAGTATTTGCTCTCAACAAGTAGAGAATATTAAAGAAACACCCCCCGCTCATGGTAAACAAAGTATTACTACAACCTACGCTATCTGGAATGAGGATTATAGGATGCCGTGATATGGGCGTTTTACCGATTTTAATCTTTACAGTTATCCGCTTATGCGTAAAAGGTTACAAATACATTTACAAACACGGGCTACGATAGTTAAAAAGCTAACAAAAACCTGAGAAAATGTTGGAAAAACTTTAACTATTGTTAACAAATATATTAAAACTATCGTTGCGGATCTATTTTAGTAATTTCACTTAACCAGTTCACTTAACCACTGAATATTTCTCATCATTGTATTTAGATACACAAATGATCATTTCTTCATTTAAAAACTATTAACAACTTGGTTGAAGTCCTTTTAAAACTAATGATAGTTCTTTCCCACTAAAGAAACAATCTGTACTTCTTTAGAGGGCGTTGAAATGGGATATTTTTAAAATTTTTAAATTGGATACGTACAGGGTTTCTTTTAAGGATGATACTTTTTAGTTTTATAAGACATTACGTATACATCTAGTTCATTATACTCTTCAAATACACAAACTGAAACAAGAACACTGAAATCACAGTTATCGATTTAACCATCAGCGCGAGAGTCTCAAAGATGGGTAATATTTCTTTGGTGTAAAATCATTTGGAAAAAATACCTGTTTACATTAAATTTGCTAATGAAACACGTAGGATAATGTAAAAACACGTAGGATAATGTAGAAACTCCAGAGACTCGGGGTGAAATGGCGTTATGGTTATTATCCAGCATGTTTCGGAATCGAATTTACGACATCGGTGAAGATTTAATGTCATTAAAATAGATGTATACGGTGCACTTTTGACATACTTCAAACATCGATAATAATGCCACGCAATCGTACGAGCTAATGTCTCGGTTTCATATTATTCAAAATGCAATTGGTTACGGGTGGAGGAGGATGAGGTCAGTAATCGTCAAAGATATTAAATACCAGATATAAATACGCCGTTTGGTCATTTTAAAAAAATGTTCTGGGTGAAAAAGACACCCAGAAGAAGTGGTAGAAATCTTATATAAGTATACGAGGTGCTTCTGAAAACTTTTAATATTTGTTAATTACCTAAATTAAATTACTTGGTTATCTTCAATGAATGACAGAATAATAAAAACATTAAAGCAACGCGTTCTTTATAAACTTTGTACTGAAATATTCTAAGAAATCTCGCGGGAAGAGAATCCAAACCAAACATAAAAAAAACCTTGAATAGAGGCTATCCTTCAGCTCTCCATGTCAAGTACTTTAAATCATAATGTTGCTACATTCATTTAATTAATGTGAAAACCTAATATATACATAGGATTTGCGGAATAATAATAGGGCTTATAAATACAAACTTAATATTAACGCGTATGATAAAAATTTAGTACATTTAATTTTGGCATATGCCTTACAAAACCACGTAATGTTAATATGGCTTCTCCCATTACTACTACCAAGTTAATAATTACTAGGGAACAAACTAATAATTTGAATAACACCGGTCTACAGCTTACTGGTACGAGTCCATGTACCCTACATGAAGCACAACCTCTTACCATTAGTGTATTAACCAATCAAGGAGTTGCGTCACTTCTAAATCGATATCACAGCCTAAACATTATGAACAAAACCGAAAACACGTAGAAAGTAAAAAAAAAAAACAATAGGGAAATAGAAAAAAAAAAAGTTCAATGGCCAGTTAGAGAGACGAGGTCGCATTACACCGTGACACGACAAATGAGCGCCAAGACAAATGAGCGCCAAGACAAATGAGCGCCAAGACAAATGAGCGCCAAGACAAATGAGCGCCAAGACAAATGAGCGCCAAGACAAAAGAGCGCCAAGACAAAAGAGCGCCAAGACAAAAGAGCGCAAGCAAATAAAAACTGGATAAAAGAAACAAAATAAGCTTGAACAAATATTTGGTACTTACGTATTAACGGGGGGCCACCACATATTGATGATTGGTTAGGTTAAGTTGTAATATTTTCGTTAGTTGAAAATTTCTAATACATCATATTTTTTAAATAGCAATATGTATACAATGATATATTAGAAATTTTCAACTAACGAAAATATTACAACTTAACCTAACCAATCATCAATATATGGTGGCCCCCCCGCTAATACGTAAGTACCAAATATTTATTAAGGATGTTAAAAAAACGATATTTATTAAGGATGTTAAAAATAATGTGGTTAGGTTAGGTTATTGTTTTGTGCAAAAACAAAAGAGCGCAAAACAATTGAGCGAGAGCAAGCAAATAAAAACTGGATAAAAGGTTAGGTCAGGTCAGAGCTTTCCAAACTGGTGTGTCGCGACACATTAGTGTTTTTTGTATTTTGAATTTTGATTTTTCTATCAACAAAATCGGCTACAAGATAAACCACCTACTGAAAAATTATCTTATATTTGATAACAAAAATTAATTAATGTGTCGTGAAAATTGTTATGCTTAAATAGTTTGTCGCCAACGTTAAAAGCTTGGAAAGCTCTGGATTAGATTATTGTTTTGGGCAAAAACAAAAGAGCGCAAAACAATTGAGCGAGAACAAACAAATAAAAACTGGATAAAAGAAAGAAAATAAGCTTGAACAAATATTTATTAAGGATGTTAAAAATAATGTGGTTAGGTTAGGTTATTGTTTTGCGCTCTATTGTCTTGCGCTTAATTATAGTGGCGCTCAATTATCGACGCTCATTTGTCCTGCGCTCATAAGTCGGGGTAGCGCATTACACACAGCTGCTCTATAAACGCATCTAGTTCTTTTTTAATGTATAAAGAATGCCTCGCGATACTATATTAAGGCTTCAGAAACCCTTTAATAAATTAATATATAGCAATTCCTATATATGAAACAGAATTACAATAAATGAATGAAAAAAGTTCTATATCACTTTAGTCTAACAGCCATTGCTTCTAATACAGTCTCTCTCGCATTTAAGGCTTCATATTTAACAGAATCTATAAAATTACAAGCTAAATAAATTAAACGTCATATATATATATATATATAAATAGTGTGTGTGTGTGTGTGTGTGTGTGTGTGTGTGTGTGTGTGTGTGTGTGTGTGTGTGTGTGTAACCTTTGGTTAGCTCCCGCCCGAATTGTTAATTCTGACAAAGGTCAAGCTTTTCACTCCACGTTAGACCTACAGTTTAACGTAGAATCCGAACGACGCCCTACTAGCAGCCCCAGCGTCTTAACTACTAGGCCACCCAGGGTACCCATTTATCTACCAACCACTTTCTGTGTGGAAGGATGAACAGCCGGGTTTTGCTGCGCGCCGGCTGCCGTCACCGGGTCTTGAACCCGGGGCCGATGGACTCGTAGTCAGCGACGCTAACCACTACATCACCGAGGCGTGTATATATATATATATATATATATATATATATATATATGACAAAAAATATTTAAAGATAAGAGATCCTTCAGTGTACAATAATTACTACTAATTAGACAAAGGTTTACCTTGTACCACTAAGTCACGCGCAAGTTTGTCACAAATTTATTAGTCATAACATCAACGTTTCTATCCTTGGGCTATTATGAATATGTAACGAATATATTTCTAATATAACCAAATATCAAAAGCATGAAAATTCATGTTTGATGAGTGACTGACAAATTCGGGACGAGTGTGCGCTTGACTACTATGTACTCCGTAAGTTACATCATGGGCTTACGAACCATGCCCGCAATTACTATTTTGTACCATTATTGTTATAATAATTAACATGGCACGATTTTTACGTTATAATGCGAATTAAAAAACTGGTAAATTATGAAGTACGCGCAATACAATATATATAATAATAATAGTGATCCGCTATACCGAATTAATCGGGCAATCGGGGTGGGCAGTGGATTGGAAAAGACGGTTTAACGGGCCAACGGGTCATATGGCTAGCGTACGTTAAAGTTAATATTGGTAAAACTATCAGAAACTAACTTCATGCACTGACGCTGTAATCTTTGATGCTTTTTACATTATACTTATTTTCCATAAAATATGAGCGCAAAATGATAGGTTCTAATTCAAACAATATCAGTTTACTTCATGTTAAAGATAAAAATGTAATATCCAGTCAAACATTTTAAACTCGGTTGTAGAAGATGAAGGTGAGGTAATCAAAGTTCTGGAGGTGGTCTGTTAAGTATTAAGGGCTTCACGTAAGTTAAGATTTAATGTTTTGGAAAGAAAAGTCGGTTTAGCGGAAAGTCGGTGTCAGGGCAGTTCACGAAACGAGACTTTAGTATATGGTTTTACTTTATATAGACTTTATTTTATAGTTTAAAAATCTAACGAGGCCATTATAATAACGAACAATTCAATAAAATACATCATAAGTTTATAATATATATATCATATATATTATATATATATCATATATATATATAATATATATATATATATTACAGGGTGGGCGGAAAGTAGCTCCCTATTTTGGATTGGTAAAAAAATACGTATATTACCATTTATTTCAGAAGAAATAATATGAAAAGGTAGGCATACATGGTAGGTTTTCTCTAAAATTCAATGTGGGCTCAACTCTTTCCACCATGCTTCTGGAGCCGCCCAGGAATGGCGTCCACTGACTTTTAGCAGGAACTCCAGCGGGATGGAGGACATGACTTCCCGAATCGGTCCTCCAGTTCTTCCAATGTCCTCGGTTTGTGCGGTTATGACTTCTTCCTTTACCCACCCCCAAAGAAAGAAGTCGCACGGTTACCGCTGAAAAACGGCAGAATCGGTTCAGTGTAACGGTGTGGTGTGGTTATGACCTCAGATCAGGTTGTGGGCCCGTTCCTTCTGCGCAACACCATGAATGCTGAGCGGTACCTTGCTATGTTGCGAAACGAGGTCTGGCCGGTTGTCAGCACATGGGAGAACATCGACGATCTGATATTTATGCAAGATGGCGCCCCTCCGCACTTCGCTCTTGTTGTCCGTGAGTGGCTGGATGCCCACTTCCCTGGGCGGTGGATGGTCGTCGTGGTCCACATCAATGGCCGCCAGGAGCCCCGACTTGACACCGCCGTGCGACTTCTTTTCTTTGGGGGTGGGTAAAGGAAGAAGTCTACCGCACCAAACCGAGGACATTGGAAGAACTGGAGGACCGAATTCGGGAAGTCATGTCCTCCATCCGCCGGAGTTCCTGCTAAAGTCAGTGGACGCCATTCCTGGGCGGCTCCAGAAGCTGGTGGAAAGAGTTGGAGCCCACATTGAATTTTAGAGAAAACCTACCATGTATGCCTACCTTTTCATATTATTTCTTCTGAAATAAATGGATAATATACGTGTTTTTTTACCAATCCAAAATAGGGAGCTACTTTCCGCCCACCCTGTACAGTGTATATATATATATATTTTTTTTTTTTTTTTTTTTTAGTTTGGGAAGAACCGATTCGCCTCTATTTAAAGGGCATATCTCAGCGGAAAAACAAAGAAAAAGTGAGAGGAAAGACAGAGGAAAAAGAAAGGGTGGAGGGGACAGTCGAAGTGGAAAAAGACAAGGATGACAAGGACTGCAGGGTCGAGCCCCACCATCCTTGGGTGCTAGGGCCGGGAGGGCGCACGTGAACCTCCAGGAACAAGCACGTACAAACGAGCACAAAGAGCACTCAAGAGCACGAGCTTAGAACCCCCTTGCGGGGATATATATATATTATATATATATATATATATATATATATTATATATATATATATATATATATATATATATATATATATATAAGGAAAAATACGTAAATACCCAAATCGTGCACATATAAACCTTTGTCCCTAACAATTACATACATAACACTGGGCAACACGTATTTTATTGAATGATATCTGACACTTGATTCTAGGTAATTTGGGTGCGCTGAATACGAATTTCAACTCGGTTTGGCTCTATCAGGTCCTGATTCTTGTCGACAGCCTATGTGCCAATTTCCAGATTTTTCAAATTAGGACTAAAAAATTAAGTCATGTGTTAAATTTTTTTTTCAAGTTTCATGAATACAAGCAGTTCAAACTACAGTAAAATTACATTATAACGATAGAAATGACTTAAAATAAAAAAACAAACAGATATGAAGCTTTCACTGTGGCAAAAATTTCTTTTGTAAGACTTTCTAGCGTATTTGCTTGTTGATGGCAGGTCTCTTTTCAAGCACCAGCAGTAATCAGCCATCATGTGGGAATCCCAGCGGCCTTGGTACCGTTCCTCCATAATTTTTATATCTTGGTGAATCTCTCCCTTGTTCGTCACTTACATCACCTAAATTACTTGGAAAATGGTCAAGATGGCTATTCAAAAAATGCATTTTTATGCTCATATTGCAACCTAACTCTTTGTAGTCCCTTAAAAGTTTTTTTTACGATTTCTTCGTAGTTATCTGCCCTATAATTGCCTAAAAAGTTTTCTATTAAGTCCACGAATGAGAACCAGCCATTTTTTCGCGTTCATTCATGACATTAGGAAAATTGGTCTTTAATCATTGTTCTTATTTGTGGACCGTCGAAAATTCCCGCCTGATTTTTTCATAACTTAAACTTGGAAATTTTGAAGTTATGTATTTGAAACACTCGCCGTTCGTATCTAAAGCTTTACATATTGTTTAATGAGGCCTAGTTTTATGCATGCAGAGGAGGAAATATGATTTTATCTTGCTCACTAAAGGTGGATTAATTACGTTTTTTTCTCCGACAGTAAGTGATGTTCGTGCTGGCCAGATTTTTTGAAATAATGTTCTTCCTTGGCTCTGCTGTCCCATAAGCAAAGGAAGCAGGGAATTTAGTATACCCTCCTTGTTGTCCTAGCAGAAAAATAACCATTTTTAAGTCAACACATATGATCCACTCGTGCTCCCTATATTTGATAAGATTTAAAACCTTTTCTATATGTTCATACTTTTCTTAATTTTGTTGAGTGCCCAATCGGTATCGAGCCGTATAGATTGCCATTATGCAACAACACACACTTAAGACTTCTTTTCGAACTGTCTAAAAACAAGCGCCAATCATTTGCATCGTAAGACTCAACCCCCATCTTCTTTAACAAACCAACTATGTCGCAGCAATATACTAAACTATCTCTGCTCTAAAATATTTAACAAGTTTCTTCTCTTTTTCTGTAAAATGAAATGTATGTGTTTGAAGTAAGCAAGTTTTTCTCTTTAAGTCTTGAAGCTAAAATTTCCGCAGCCTTTTTGGCAAATTTAGATCCCTTACAAGATCATTCAACTCGGCCTGGTTAAACTTTTCGGATCGTTTTGACTTTCAAATACGCTGGGGTCAAAATCGGTGTCTGACTCCTCAAAGGCATAACAATATTTTCAGGAACATCTTCAACTAATTCTTGAGTTGGCAGACCCTTAAATTTTGGAATGGGGATCTCATTTGAATGTAGCACAGGTCGTATCGCGGTGTCGAAATTGGGTACTCGATACAATGTTTATTTTTCTTAGTGAAGCCGAAGTCTTGACAAAGCAAAGGTAGCAATCGGTCTCGTGGTTAGTAGGCTCTCGCCACACCTGATATGGAAAAAAAATGTAAAGCGTTAACAAAAGCGAACGAGAGACTTGTTTTTATGAATTTTATCAAAAGTTATCACCCAAACATTTAACATTTCTATGTGTTTCAACCTTATGCAATATTTGAGATTCTTATAAACATTTTCTGTAATTTTTGTTATGTACCTAAGTTACAATTACATTTAGGTAAGTTACAGTATACTAGTGATTAAATTACGTAGTTTTATGAAATCATAAACTTACCATCGGAACTCCAAAAGGTATTTTTGAATCCGAACCCTTCGTCCAATGTCGCAGTCTTTCAATGCATATAGTGCAGGCTTTATGTGGAGCCCACGATTTATCTTGGTCCCCAGTTTTATGCCAAAATAAGCTAAGTAAGCTCTTTTTACGAAGTCAGTTATATTTGCTCGTTGATGTGGAAGTGTAAAATTTCCACATATATAACAGAAGGAATCAGGGTGTTTTTGCATTTGAACTTTCTAGTGCTTGATGACATATTGCTGATTGTTTCTGCCAATTTGTAAAGGTATTTAAAGCCCTTAATTCATATAAATTTAAGAAAATCTGAAATATAAAACACAAAAATTAGTTTAAATAGGTACTTATTATGAAATGGGTACTTACAATCTATGAAATTAAACTAGAAAACACGGATGAGTAGGTACAATATAATTACGTCTAATTAAATCAACTATATTAAATCACGATGACAAAATTACTCACTAAATCATATGCCAATTCAAAATTATGTTAATGCCCAAACTTAATTAACTAACTCAACTGACTGACTGACTGACTGACTGATTGAATTGACTGATTAACTCTGGAAACGAGTCGCTTTTATATTTTAGTTGTCCCTCTAGAATACTCTACAGAGAACAGGAACGCTCGAGAAAATTTTAGAATTCTATGATATTTTTTAGCTTAATTTACTAATATTAAAATGGGTTAAAAATGACAAAATTAAAAATATTTTTAGGGTGTTACATATAAAAATATACATAATACAACAATACCATAACAATAGGTACAAATACCTAGATAAAAACCTAGTTGCATAATGTGTAACTGCAAAAAGACAGCGAGTATTGAGAAAAAAACCTTTTTATGAATACGACGAAAGAGGAGGGGTGTTGAGCAAAATTAGGACCTGATAGAGCAAAACCGAGTAAAAATTCGTGCTCAGCGCACCCAAATTACCTAGAACTAACTGTCAAATCTAATTCAATAGACAAAAAGTTGAAATTTGTTCCCCAGTGTAATCAATTGTCGATGTGTACAAAAAAATAAAAACCCAAGCATAATACCCTCAAATACCAACAGTGAATTACTTATTGATCCAGTTCAGATGCATATCTAATACGAAAACAAATAAAATGATCAAAAAAAGTAAAAATATTTGGAAAAAACGTGTATGGGCCAAAAATTTAACCTGTGAAGAGTAAATGGTGAAGATAAAAAATCCCATGGTTGCGCGCTTAAAATCATAGCCCCCCCCCCCCCCCCCCCACCCATCTCTTATTATTGTAGAGTATTCTTTTCCATATATTCGTAGAATCAGTCACAATTTAATGGAAATTAAATTCCAAACGGAAATCTCCAAATTTTTTTTTTTTTTTTTTTTTTTTTTTATAACTTAAAAGTTTTAGTAGTTCAAACTCTTTTGCCGAACGGTTTAAATGAGAAAAGCGAGTTTTTGAGAGGCATCCGTTGATGGACGCTTTGGGAAACAAAGAGAAGCGAAGAGACAATTATAAATTGAAAAGAAAAAGAAAATGTGTGTGTGTGTGTCTGCTCGTGCGCAACAACTTACCATTTCATCCAGATAACCATTAATGGAGAGAATGAACTCGTGCAAATTCCGTTAACGAACTTAAGACCTGAGCTGGGTGTACGAGGAAAGATTTCCATTTTCATATACTTAAGCGATGGATCCTCTTTACTTCCAGTGTGACACTCCTAAACTAAAATAAAATTCTCATAATATAATAATAATAATAATAATAATAATAATAATAATAATAATAATAATAATATAATAAAAGGTACCGCGTGCATTTCACGAACATGTCGCAGGATTTCTCCGAAATAGCGAGGTATTAAGGTGGTACGAACGTAGGAGCAAAACCTGATGCAGTTACATCCGCAATTGGTTAAGTGGACCGAAGTGGTTGAATAATCTCTACTAACTAACTCTATCTCGGAGATCTTGGATACCCTTCATGGAAGAGTGGCATATCGCTTACAGTGATACGTCATGAGAAACTAAGGTCTGCATTCACTCACTTTTCGCAAACAACTTTCATTCCATTCCTTCTGCCAACCATTTTTGCGCATTCACATCAATGCCACGCTTCTTCACGTAGTCACTAATCACATTCTTCACTTTTTAAGAAATGTTCCTCTACTTTTTAGACCAATGAAATTCCTACTATATACTTTTATCAATTATATTATTAGATACTGATTCACTCCACATGATCACTCAAACGTTCGCCCTTGGCCTCTCTTTCCTGAATAAAAAAAAAGGCAGGTCTCTCGGGCGTTGAAGGCATAAATGCACGATTAAAACTTAAATTTCATTAATTAGTTGAAAGATATGATAAAGTAATCTTTATTTGAATTGGCAACATGACCATGGGACAAACTCTTCAATTATATGTACCGCGATTCCGTTAACATCATCACTACTACTTTTTGTCATTTCCACAACGGATTATTTAAAACGGAAACCTTTATTCTTCTTTACCGGAGTCCGCTGGAAAAATCTAAACTAAAACTGAGGTAGGACTGAATCAAGTTTTCTAAAATCAAAATGAGTAAGATAACAAAAGACAATCAATTAGAATGCACCATCAAACAGGATCAATGCTAAGCGTACATTATTCCTCTTTCTTTTTACTCGTGTCTCGAAGCTTAGCGAAGATGTCTGAAAACATGAGAGTTCCCCCAAACACGAGTGAAGTCCCCATCCAGTGATATACCGTGAAGGGATTCTGAAAATAAATGATGGAGAAGAGGAGAGAGAGGAACTTCCTCAACGTCAAAACCAGCGTCACCGTTAGCGATGAGCATTCTGAAGTTAAGGTGAACACTGAACTTATGCAGATGAATCTGAAGAAGACGCAGTGAAGGAAATATATAAAAATTAATCCAGTATTGGCGCTTAAACTAAAATGTGAAACGTGACCTTCCAAGGGGTGGACACGACCTCTGAATTCCAAAATAAATGCATCACAACCTAATAATAAATAACCAACTACGAGTACATCACGTACGGAGGAAATTAACAGTAATAATTTTTAAAATGAATAACCAAAGAAAAAAATGAATTCACTCCTAACATTTTCACTCAATATACAGTATATTCAAACACATCCAAAAAAAGGACGAAGCTTGTAATGTACACTATGAATAAAAAAATACTATGATGATGTAAAATATCCTCATTACTCTTTTGACAAATGCGTTTATTTGGCCCGCAATCAATATTGGTAAAACGGAGGATGGACGGATGGTGGGCAACAAAGGTAAACGTGCTCTGAAGGATTCGCTAAAATAAATATAACCCGTCCCTTATAGAGTTTCGCATATTCGTACGTGACCGTGACCTTTGATACAGGGACCCGAGTCTTGCTCAAAACACACCGTCTCATGATCGTTCATGCGTGTGTGTGGTTTCATCGTTCCATCAATTTATGTTGAATAGTTCAAAAGTTATAATTTGGACACGAAAGGGTGGCAAACGGAAGAACAAGTGCAATCCAGTTTGGCTCTCCAAATTTTCTGATTGGGGATATAATTATATAGTACACTGCAGGGCGGGTGAAAAGTTTTTTGGGCTTTTTTTTAAAAACGACACTACGTGAGGGTTTTCAACGGGGTTAACAAATAACATATCAAAAGTTGAGCTATGTGCGACCCCCTGTACCCCTCGCACATCGTCTCCCCTTTTTACCCCCGCTCTTCTAGCTGAGATTTCACAATAAGCTTTGAAACTATTCTGAACATCAATTTAAGAGATGTTAAAAATAAGTTAGACCTTATTTGCCTTTATTTAAATCAAATGGGTATCTTCTTTATTTATTGATACTTTTTTTGTTTTATGCAAGGTTGCCAGATTGGCCACTTTGTAGCCAAATTTCACAAATGTGCAAAAAAATCTGGCAATCCTAATTTTTTTTAGTAATTTTTGCAAAAAATTTTATTTTATTTTTGTTTCAGATTATTGATCAAGTGAAATTATTATTGGTTATTGATTCAAACTATTGATTTTTAAGTTAAATTAAATTATTGGTCATTAAATCAAATTAATCATGACAACAAGAAAAAAGTCGTCAAATGCAGCCTTTGGACATCCTTCCGAGTTTCCAGCAGCTATGACACCAACAAAAACAGATGTTGTGAGGCACTACAACTTTGTGCGACGACGAGAAGAGGCTGAATCAAATAAATCGATTACTTTTAATGAATGTTGTAACATAGTCGCAATAGACGTTGAAACCATATGGAGAAGGTTCTCTTTCCCTACAATAAGTACTCGTGAAATCTTTCAGAAAGTTGTTAGAGTGATAGAAGCAGCCTCAAAGTTGAACAAGGTTCCTATAAACCGAAGAGATGAGAGATTTGAACAAAACGTTTCCGAGTATGATGCTATGTTTGATGTATGTACTTATGATTGCTACAATAAAGGGATTGACAGAAATGCCTGCCGGTGCAAGGATAAAATAACAATTGCTGAGTGGGATTCTTTTGAAGGACAAAAGCAATGATGAAACAAACTGAGGCCAATTGATAGAAAAGCTGTTTTGATGAGGAAAAGGTCTATTGCTAGAGGTCAAAAGAACAGGAACGCTGAATGAGATCACAAGCAGAAGTGACTGAAGCTATCAAAGTTGTCCCTTCAACATCACAGGAATCACAGGATGCAGCCGATGCTGAGAGCATGGAGGGAGAGACCGACCAAGAGGATGAAGACTTCGTGCCTGATATAGAGTTAATAGAGAATGAGCAGAACAGATATACCTATGAAGAGTTGGCAATGACCGCAGATCGTCACAGAATGAGTTGCAGGGCAGCAGCAGCAATTGTTAATGCTGCTTTAAAAGATATGGGAATTCTGGATTAGGGCAACATGATTGATAGAAAGAAGCTGGAGAGGGAAAGAGCACGAGTAGGTAAAAAAAATTGAGTACCAGGGTTAAATTGGAGAATATAGGAATAGAATGCATTGGCTTTGACGGGAGAAGAGATGACACATTAACCAGGGCAGGCAAAATCAAAGAAGAGCACTACGTCAGTGTTAAAGACTAAAGAGCCTGGAAATATCTATATAGATCATGTAACACCTGATCATGGAAATGCTCTTTGTGTAGCAGAAGAGCTGATTACTGTAATAGTGGACTCAAAGTTCAGACACTCTAAAAGATTTACTATGTGATGGCGCTGCTGTGAACACTGGCTGGAAGAATCGGTGGAGTAATAAAGCTTGTTGAAATCTATCGGAATATGTCTGTTCAGTGGCTGGTATGCCTTCTTCATATGAACGAACTACCATTCAGGCATGTCTACGAGGAAATAGATGGAAAAACAACAGGCCCAAGTACTTTCAAGCGTTCAATTGGAAATAAATTGAAAACTGATGTAACAAAACTGGAAGTGGTTGCTTTTTCTCCTGTTAAAGGAAACATTCATAAAATTCCATCTGATGTTATACTTTAAGCAGTGACCAAAAGTATATCTACAATATGTGCCTAGCTGTTCAATCTGGAAATGTCTCCAAGGATCTTGCAGAAAGATCATCTGGTACAATTCATCATGCTCGTTGGCTAACTAGAGCAAATAGAATTCTTAGACTCTGTTGTCAACACCAAATCCAACCCAAGATCTCTCAAAGATCTAGTAGAAATTATTATGCTATCTTATGCTCCAGGATGGTTTTGGGTTAAGTCACATCCATTGGCATCTGACGGATCATCTAACTTTTGGTACTTAGGGTATCTGCTGCGCGACTTGAAGGAGAAATACAGATTGATCATGGAACCGGTGTTTCAGAATAACTGGTACTTTGCGAACCCCGAAAATATTCTGCTATCGATGATAACAGACTCAAGAAGAGAAGTTAGAGAGGTTGCAATCCAGTGAATCATTCTCTCAAGAACTACATTTTCTGTATCAAGAAACTATGACCTACCTCGAACTCTTAATTTTGATTCTTCAGACTACACTGAAATGATTGATTGGCAGAAAAAGGTAATTTATCCGCCTCCACTTCTGAGAAACTTTAGCAATAAGGAACTTTTGCTAGCGAGACAAGAACCACTCAAAATACCAGCCTTTCCTTGTCACAGCCAAGGAGTAGAAAGCGCTGTGAATCTAGTCACGAATGCATCTGATGTACGAATTGGCTACGAAAATCGCCAAAAATATATTCTTAACCTACTGGAATCACGGCAAAGATTGCCTAAATTTGAATGGAAAGGACAGTGGAATAAATAAACATGCAGTGCTGCTTTCAAAATAGCTTAAGTCTATGCATTGTGCAAAATAGCTTAAGTCTATGCATCGTGCAAAAGAGCACTTCATTAGGTAATGTTTTTTTCTTTTTCTTGTAGAAGAGAAGTTCTGTTGTTTAATTTCTCAAAAATGTTATGTAATTCATTAATTTGTTCCTTATTTTTTATCTTAATATACAGGGTGTACATAAAGTCAGGATCTATTTTTGTGAAGCACTTGGAAATTATATGGAATTCAATCATAAAATGATAAAGTGGTAACATTTATAAATAATTAAGAGTAGGATTCGACGTGACGCCCATCAGTATCCCTGCACAGCTCAAATCGTTCCGCAGCATTTCTAAACACATTCTGGAGCATTTGCGGGGTTATGTTATCTGCAGCAGTTCGTATACGTGTACGTAAGTTTTCAAGACTCGTAATCTTCGTCTGATAGACGTGCGACTTGATAAAGCCCCCATGCAAAGAAATCTAAAGGGGTTAAATCTGGTGATCTCGCTGGCCAAGGTCTGTTGCTTCCGCGTCCGATCAGCGATTTGGAAAACGTCCATTTAGATAATCCTGAACAATTTTGGCATAGTGACAAGGAGCACCATCATGTTGATAGACGACGGTACTAACAATCCTATCCCCGTCGTCTATCAACATGATGGTGCTCCTTGTCACTATGCCAAAATTGTTCAGGATTATCTAGATGGACGTTTTCCAAATCGCTGGATCGGACGCGGAAGCAACAGACCTTGGCCAGCGAGATCACCAGATTTAACCCCTTTAAATTTCTTTGCATGGGGCTTTATCAAATCGTACGTCTATCAGACGAAGATTACGAGTCTTGAAAACTTACGTACACGTATACGAACTGCTGCAGATAACATAACCCCGCAAATGCTCCAGAATGTGTTTAGAAATGCTGCGGAACGATTTGAGCTGTGCAGGGATACTGATGGGCGTCACGTCGAATCCTACTCTTAATTATTTAATAAATGTTACCACTTTATCATTTTATGATTGAATTCCATATAATTTCCAAGTGCTTCACTCAAAAACACGTAAAAATGTAATTTTCTTTGAGTTTGAATAAAAAAATAAGAAACACGAGTTTAACACAGCTGAAACAATTTTTATCCGAGTTTTTACTGAAAAATGTACATTTTGGCAAATTGAAACTAAAAACCGAAAATTTGTGCCGGGGGTAGACTTACTTAGGATACGCGAAATATTTTACTGGGTGACTAGACTGACTACTGTAACCCATACGAAACCCCCACAATGTGTCACTTTTGAATACAAAATATCAACCCACCCTAAATTTATACAGTCGCTAAACTTCAATATATGATACTTCTACCGTATAAGCTAGGAATGCACCGGAACTGGAACTGACCGGAATTTTAAGAAGTAACCGACCGGTTACTCTTTTATAGCTCTATATAGGCCTAGTTATATTATGTAGGTGTACATTTATTAATGTAGCTGTGGGATAATTTTTAGTGAATACGGTATATTATAAGCTGGCAGCCATGGGTGTTACTTAGTACAGTAATGATGATAAAACAAATTCGTTTTTTTTCAGATATCATTTGAAGTTTAAAGTAAATTTTCTATAAAGTCCTTTTTAAATAATGCATATAGAGCTAAATTTTGTATCACATCATACTATTATTAGCCATTAAATTTCTTTTCTGTAGAAGATAAAACTGATGAAGTTGCAGAATGCAAATTATGTAAAAAGGGCATACGGAGAGATGGAAAAGGTTGTTTTCCTAAATACTTTAGTAGCACACCATTACATCAGCGTATGAAAGCAAAACATACCCTTCAATATGGAGAGAATGCAAATTCAAAAAAATCCGAAGCAGCAGAAAGTGAAGATGCTCAACCACCCGCGAAACAAAGGAAAGTGGCTGCGATGGAACGTCTCTGGAAGAGAGCTTTCATAAAAAAAAGACTTAGGATATTAATGACCAACGAGCCATTGATATCCATCACAAAATTATAAGCATGATTGCTGTGGACAATCAGCCTTTAACCATTGTAGAAGATCGAGACTTCATCGAGTTAACTGCCCACCTTCAGCCAAGATATATGGTACCAAGTAGAAGATATTTTGCTGATGTAATGCTTCCTCAAACTTATGAAGATGTAAAAGGTCAAATTTTGAAGGAAATGGATACAGTTAATGTGCCATATATATCTCTCACATCAGATATCTGGACCAGTCAACACTCAACTGAATCATTTGTCACTAGCTGGGCATTGGATCAATAAAGATTTTCAAAAGAGGAATGCAGTACTCTGCCAGACATTTTCCTGGGACACATTCAGGAGAAAATATTGAGTTTGAAGCAGCTAGTACATCTGGAATACAAAAATTCAAACAAAATGAAGAAAAATACTAGTAGCTACAGAATTTGTCAAGTCCTAAAGGAAGAAATCCACAGAGATTTCCTCAGCTGTTATGATTGTGGTGGATTGGTGTGACTAAAAGTCTGCAGATCGAGACACCAAAAAAAAAAACACCTTAATAATAAAAACTAATATTGATCTGGCAGCACTGGTTTTGACGGATTAGGGCGGAGATGCAGCGATGATGTTTTGGGATGATCATTAGCATTGCGATTATGGATGTAGTGTTGATTGTCGTTGTACTATTGTGAACTACTAGCCTATCTAAATATACTGATATAGCTATTGACTAATTAATAGACTGACAACTGCTAGAGCTAGACTAACGACTATTATTGACTATCTAGAATATCGTCTGGAACTGTTGTTCTATACTTGAGGCGAGTCTATAATTATTTCGTTGTGTAACTTAATACTGGTTATTGTACTGTATCTGTATATAGTGTGTGAACCATAGCCTTATCTACCGGTCACTACATTGGCGACGAGGGTTTTCTTTTTTTGTTTTTTGGTTGCATTTTTGTCTTTTTTCCGCTTGGGGGAAGGGGCTAGTGAAGTGCAAATTGCTAACCTACAGTTCAAGGGTTCTTGTATTGAGCCTAGTTTGTGTTTAGGCTATTTCGATTATGCCTGTTATTGGTCAAATAGGTCCCTATCGGAGGGCGAGGAAGATTTTGACACGTACACAGAGTGGTTGTTGTTTTTTGCAGCGAATTCTATACCAGATGATAAAAGGGTACCATCTGTTTTAACTCTAATAGGCCCTAAAACTCATAGTCTAGGTAAAGTTCTGGTAGCTCCTAAGAGTACAGCAGAGTGTAGCTATACAGATTTAGTTACAGTTTTAAAAGATCACTATAAGCCTCAAGTGGTAGTGATTTTTGAGAGATTTCAGTTCTATTCTCGAAATCAGACTGTACGTGAATCAATTGCTGACTTTGTAGCTAGCCTAAGGAAACTGGCTAGTACCTGTGAGTTTGGCCCTAACCTAACAGAAATGCTACGGGATAGATTTGTCATGGGTTTGAGAGAGGAGGCCACTCAGCGAGAACTATTAACAATTAAAAACCTAACTTTTGATGCTGCAGTAGTACTAGCCACAACTAAGGAAGCTGCTGCTAAGGATGCAAAGGCATTTGGTGATGTGAATTTGATCAGGCCTAAATCTAATATTAACCTAAATAGTAGGTCTACAGGAACTAAGGCTAAGGATAATCCAAAGGTTAGCCAAAGAAACTTTCTAAAAGCAGATAACTCAAAAAATTGGCCTAAGCAGTGCTAAACCTAAAAAACCTTGTACTGGCTGTGGCAAACAGCATTGGAAGGTAGACTGCCCTTTCAAAGAGGCAGTATGTTATAAATGTAACAAGGTTAGACACATAGCAAAGGTTTGTTTTTCTAAAATGCATAAACCTCCTTTATCAGCCAACAGTCTAAAGCAGTCACAGATAGGCTCTGAATATATTTTCAGTCAGGATGGCACTACAAATGCTGGTCCTTATATTATAGATGCTACTATAAATAAAGTCAAACTTCCAATGGCACTGGATACAGGTGCAGCTAGAACTATAATTTCTAAGGATTATTTTGTAGAAAAATTCCAAAACTCCATACCACTATATCATTCTAAGGCTACTCTGAGAAAATATGGAAATGTTGAGATGCCAATAGTAGGAGGCTAAAGTTCAAGTTACAATAAATGATACAAAGTATCTCAAACAGTTAACACTTTTAGTGATTGATGAACCAGGTCCTACTCTTCTAGGTAGAGATTGGATTCATGCTCTAAACTTGCCTATTCATAACATTATAGTTGATCATCAATCAATAAATTGTTCTGTAATACCTAATAATATCTCAATTCTTTAAAAGGAATTTCCAAAATTATTTGGGCCTACTCTTAGCATGCTCAAAGATCATAAAGTGTCTATTGAATTGGATAATGAAGTCAGCCCTAAATTTTGTAAAGCTAGGCCATTGCCTTATGTTCTAAGAGAAAAGGTAGAATTGGAGCTAGACAGGCTCACTAAGGAAAAGGTTATTGAACCTACATCACACTCATTATGGGCAGCACCTATTGTCCCTGTGTTAAAACCTAATAAAAGTGTTCGTATTTGTGGGGACTACAAAGTAACTGCTAATAAGGTTATTCTAATAGATAAATATCCTCTTCCTAATTCTGCTGATATTTTTAGTAAGTTAGCTGGTAATAAATACTTCTCTAAGCTGGATATGTCACAAGCCTATGCACAGCTGGAGCTTGATGAAAAATCTAAGGATATCACAACTATAAATACTCACAAGGGTCTATTTCGTTACAATAGATTATGTTATGGTATTTCATCAGCTCCTGGCATTTTCCAAAGAACTATTAGTCGCATATTAGATGGAATTTCAAATGTGGTATGTTACCTGGATGACATCCTTATAGCTGGAAAAACAGAAGCAGAACATACGTCTAGTCTAAGGACAGTTTTGCAGAAGTTAGCAGCTGCTGGTTTAACTCTAAATAAGGAAAAAATGTATCTGGATAACTAATGAAATTCAGTATTTGGGATTTAAGATTGTTCATTAGGTCTGCATCCTACTAAGGACAAAGTTGATGCTATTTGTAAGGCTCCTGCACCTACTAATGTCACTCAGCTTCAAGCATATCTAGGCTTGCTTAATTTCTACAGGAAATTTCTACCAAATGCTGCTACTACATTGGAACCACTAAATAAATTACTCAGGAAAGACACTAAATGGAGTTGGGGTAAAGAGAAACAGTCTAGTTCTCAACAGTCATGTTTTAGTGCATTTTGATCCTAAACTACCTATAGTTGTAACTGCTGATAGCAGCTCATATGGCATTGGAGCAGTACTTGCTCATAATATTAACGGGGAAGAAAGACCTATTGCTTTTGTTTCCCGCACTCTAAATACAGCACAGAGGAATTATTCACAGGTAGAACGTGAAGCATTAGCCCTAATCTTCGCAGTAAAAAAGTTTCAATTTCACTTGTGGGGTCAGCAGTTTACCCTAGTGACTGATCATAAACCGTTGTTAGGGTTGTTTGCTTCTAATAAACAAATTCCTATCTTGGCTGCAGGACGAATACAACGTTGGGCTCTCATGCTACAAGCCTATTCTTTCAATCTAGTGCACCAGTCACTACATTGGCGACGAGGAATACAAAATACGTCTGGAATACAAAAATTCAAAGAACAAAATGAAAAAAATACTAGTAGCTACAGAGTTTGTCAAGTCCTAAAGGAAGAAATCCACAGAGATTTCCTCAGCTGTTATGATGAAGATGAAGAAGTGGAGGCTTCAAAGAGATCCTTGGCAATTGATAAGCTTCAAAATAAAAGACGAAATGGACCAAACATAACGGACCTAATAAATGAAATAGAAAACTATATGAACACCCCTTCCATTGACAGAGAAATTAACCTATTAGTTCTGGAAAGATAAAAACATTGGTATACCGAAACATTTCTAAATTAGCGCGTCGATATCTTTCTTGTCCTGCTTCATCGATTTATTCAGAAAGGCTTTTTCCGAAGCTGGAAATATATTTGAAGGGAAGAGAAAACGGCTACTCCCACAGACTGGTGAAAAACTATTATTTCTTTATCACAACCTCCCTCGATTTAACATTGAATAGTTTTTATATTATTAATACTTAAGTTTAAGTTACATAATCAATAAAGTCAAGATGTCTGTAGTCTGTTTCAATATATATATATAATGAAATATTAAGGTCTGAAAAACGGATTAATTTGTAATAAATTCATAAAGAAATTTCTTTTATTATAGGCCTAAACATATTTCAAATTCATAAGTTTCATGAGTTCCGGCCAGAAGTAACCTGCCAGAACCGAGTTCCAGTGCATCCCTAATACAAGCCTGGGGCAAGTTTTAGAAATCTAGAATAACACCGTCAAATCTAACACACAATTGACGGTCTGAAAACCACAGTGCAAAAATGTTATTTTTTCTGTAGGTAATTTATGCACACACATCCCATTCCAGTGCAACGAGAGAGCGAGGAGTTAGGGCTGAGGTCTGTCTTCTAACCAATCCAATTTGCCTCGACCTTCAGTCGGGTCACAATAACATGAAGATAATACAATTCTTGTATCTGAAAGCTACGCAGTTATACTTTTTCATATAGGCTCTATGTTTTTAAGAAAATAGCCGACAGTCATTAATAATTACACTGCGGGCAGTGAAAATGAACATAAATTATTTAAAATATTTTCCTAAAGTGGTCTTTTAATTTTATCGTAAGGCTGCATTAAACAGATTCAAAAGGATACTGAGTAAGCGTGTTCCCAATAAGATACAACCAAAGCCTCGGAGCGGTGGTGAGAACAGGGATCACAGCCAACTGAGGCAAAGACGAAGATGCGTTGAATTTGATTGCGTGCTCGTAAATGCTCTGTGAAGTAACCAAGAAACCAGGAAGCGAGAGCACATGCTGAAATGAAAAGGATTCATTACAAACCATGATAATAAACTTAATGTGAAAAAACTATCACTTATGGTGATTACGTATCGAACAAGCGATCCGGCGAAAATTTCCAACGAAAAGCGGTGATGGGCCATTGGGCATATTTATTGTCGAAGGAGGCCATCGGACCTAATTCTTTTTTGTAGTGAGCCTACCTTTTGTTAATAATGCTCGAGTTCACATTTCACAAAACTTTGAGAAGACTTCACACGTTTTTTCTTGTTTCCAGCATCATGTGTAACTGAGCATTGTGAATCAGTGGAATGTTTCTTACAAGTTTTTGCCGATGTCAACAGCGGAAAATTCTAATACGTTCTCTTACATATGAAAATAAAAACCCACTCTAATAGACAGAGTTTATTTCCACGACAGTTTCGACGCCCACTGGCATCCTCCTCGGGTGGATACAGAAACACGAATGAACCAAAACAAGAGGGAAAAACAGTCCAGGGACCGACCGTTAAGAAATTCGCACCTAGGTTAGATCCCATTGTTTTGGTTCATTCGTGTTTCTGTATCCACCCGAGGAGGATGCCAGTGGGCGTCGAAACTGTCGTGGAAATAAACTCTGTCTATTAGAGTGGGTTTTTATTTTCATATTTTGACCTTCACGTAGAAAAAGGTGAAGTTTTTTGCGTTCTCTTACATATTGGTATTGTTTTGTTTACTGTTTGCGTCGACATTAGCACGTGGAAGATTTGGTACGAATGAATAGGTTTTCTTGCATTTTGTTTCATTGTCGTAATTCCAACATTTTCAATTGCTCTAACCAAAAAACCCTGAGGCCATTCGTAGTTATGCAATATAATGGAAGGTATTATTTTATATTGAAATTTAACTGGTAATGTAATGGCGTGTTTAGATCTGGGGTCAAGGTAGGCCTTACTGTAAACTGTAATGTAAATTGTGTAATAAGCGTGTCTAGTTTTTCCACGTTTAGGTTAATATTCTCAATTATGAGAGGACCTGATGAACACCTTAATATAGGCCGAAAACTCGTGCTTCTAATAGATTCATTTCTTATTATAGCTTTATTTAATGATCATAAAAATCGGCTTACATATTATGTATATGTAAAATTGAGGCTTAAGTATCTTCCAAGCGCACACGCACACACAAAAGAATGATACGCAACATATTGACTATTATTTCAATAATCATCATCGGCCCCATTTGAAAAAACTAAAACCTGCCAGATTGGGTTCAGAAATGAATCTGACCATCTGAGTAATTCACCAAATACAGACAGACAACTGGTTGGTACTCAGTTCATTCATTTATCTGGCCCCCCTTTCCCCAAGTCCTAAAAGTAAAAAATTCATATCCCAGCTGTAAAACATGGAGTATCCCAATTTAAGACTACCCAATTGCTCGGTGAAACCAATATTTAGTTACAAACCAAACTAAAAGACTGTCAAAATGGGTTCATTGACCAACACATACATTACAATTTGAAATACACAATGAACAACCTTATCCCTAAACTTGCATTTGTGAAAAACAAAAATAATTGCCACAAATTTGCTCAGTGCTAAAAAATGTACCTTCAATGTTTGAAAAAAAAAAAATTCAGTTAAGATACAAAAAGTTTTCAAATTTTCAAACTATACAATAATTAGAATGGTATTTACCTTTACCATTTAATGTACAGGGTGTTCGAAAAGTCCCGTCACCCCTACAAAATGTACATATTGTAATACCAATTTTATTTGTGTGTGATTAATTGAATTTATATGTGATTCATTGACATTCTTTTTTCTTTTCCAGGTATTAGAGTTGTGTGAACAGTGGCAGACCAGTCCACTTACACTGGAGGAAAGGATAGCGATAAGCACACGGGCTCATGCAAAGTAACATACTGGCAAAACGATGCATGATATCCAGAATGATTTCAACACAAGATTCAATAAGGCTGCACCACCAAACAAGACGGTATTACGCTGGGATAAAAAGCTGTTTGAAACTGGTTCCATCAAGGAAAGACCACGGCCGGAAAGACGAACAACGTGAGCAGAACAATATGAAGGTGTGATTGCATCAGTGGCTCGTTCACCGAAAAAAATCACTTCGGAAACGATCACAAGAACTTGAAGTCCCCATGTCCACAATGAGAGGTCACATGACAAAAGTTCTCAGCATGAAACCATACCGCCCATCATTTGTTAATGAATTAAGATATTAAGATATTCTTGATTAGTAACTGTATTTACTGTAATTAAAGTAATTGTTGATAGTGACTTGTTTCTTAAATTACACCTACCACATATAAATACAATTAATCATAAAAATAAAATTGGCATTACAATATGTTAGTGGTGCACCGATTAATCGGTATCGGCACCTGGCATGCTGATATTAGGAAAATACCTTGCATTGCCGATTAATCGGTAAAATGCCGATTAATCGGCATGCAAGGTGCCGATACCGATTAATCGGTGCACCACTACAATATGTATTTTGTAGGGGATGATGGGACTTTTCGAACACCCTGTACTTTACTAGTCAGGTATATGCTGTACAAATTTTAAGTCCGCATATATACAATAAATCTGTAATGTTACCTTTGATTTTTGGGAAAAATTTTAAATGATAAGCTGCAAAGTATCGATGACGTCATACAGGAACTAATTGAGAATAATACAGAAAAAGACGACGACGACGTTATAGAAGCGATAAAGGCTAACTCGAAGTACTTCTTAATTTCGCAAAAAGAAAGTCGAAAAACCATGCGACTATTGGACCTTTAAAAAACGAAAACAGTGCTTTATCTGATGATCTAACTGTTCTAACAGAAGTATCTGAAATATTAGGAGCTCAGCACGAATCATCTTTCAGTATCCCAAAAACTGACAAATTGATATGCGATAGAAAAGCGTTCTTTGAAGAATAACTACAAGGGGAAAGTATAACGGACTTCGACTTTACGACGGATGATATTACACAAGCCATAGGGAAACTAAAAACGCACTCAGCATCAGGACCGGATAAATGGAATGCCACACTGATCAAAAACTGCAAGAATGCAATCGCTGAGCCCCTATACTGGATATGGAGATGATCACTAGACAAGGGAGAAATACCAGGCATCCTGAAGAACGCGAACATAGTCCCAATATATAAAGGAGATCGATCCGAGGCTAAAAACTATAGGCCAGTGTCGCTTACATCTCATCTCACTAAAATATTTGAAAAATAGTTAGACAGAAAATCTATGACTTTTTGGAAACTCGGAAAAAATTCAATGATAACCAACATGAGTTTCGGTCAGGCAGATCATGCCTATCACAACTAATGGAACACTAGAACATTATTGATGCACTTAAAAGTAATGAAAACTATGTTGTACTATACACAGACTTTGCTGAAGCGTTCGACAAATGTGACCATGGAATCATAATACATAAACTTAAATATATGGGAATAACATGAAAAGTCGGGAAATGGATATATAATTTCCTTAGTGAGCGGCGGCAAGTCATTACAGTACAAGGAGTATCTTCATCGGAATCAGAGGTCCTCAGCTCAGTACCACAGTATTAGCTCCACTACTCTTCATAATCATGCTAACTGACATAGATGAGGACATACCAGAGACAGCACAGTAACATCCTTTGCGGATGACACAAAGATCAGTAGAAAAATAAGAAACCCAGAAGATATAGGATCTCTACAAACCGACAAACAGAATCTACAAGTGGACGGAAGACAACAATATGAAGTTTAACACCGAAAAATTTCAGCAGTTACGGTACGGAAAAAGAGAAGACCTAAAATCCATGGAATATTATACCCGAAATGGACGGGAAATTCAGAGAAATTCCAAAGCAAAAGATTTAAGGGTTGTAGTAACAGATGTGATGCGAAATTTGAAACACAAAATAAGATAGCAGTAAACAGAGCAAAGAGAATAACGGGGCAGATATTGAGAACCTTTAAACGAAGGGATAGGAATGTAATGATTCCTCTACTGAAAACCTTGATCATACCCAAATTGGAATACTGCTCGGTCCTAACATCCGCATATAAAAAAGAAGACATTAGACAGCTGGAAAGGATTCAGAGAAGCTTCACAGCCAAGATCAATGCGTGCAAAGAACTAAATTACTGGGAAAGGTTACGCGAACTAGACCTATATTCACTGGAAAATAATGGAGAAACTAGTCCTAATCTTACTCTGAACCCTATAACTCCCCAAACAACGGTGGAAAGTAGAAACGGTAGACTGTGTCGTATTCCCAAATTAAAGGCGAGACAGGGCACATCCTTAACCCTGAAAGAAAATAGTTTTGTGGAGAGAGGACCAAAACTCTTTAATCACCTCCCAAAGGCCTAAAAAACACAAAGGAAGTTGCAGTGGACATCTTCAAAAGAAGATTAGACGCCTAGCTCAGAACAATCCCTGATGAGCCGGGCGTACCTGGCTATGTGAGGTGGAGAGCACAAGAAACCAACTCTCTACTTCACCAGGCCAACTCGAGAGAAGGGGCGACAAGCTTGACCTTCGCGAAATGAGGGGTCATCGCGCAGAACCTTTGAAAGGTTGTATATACCAGGTGATTACAAATGCTCTTCCCAATTTTAAACATTTATTATGAAAAACTAACAACACTACAGTGAAAATAAAGATATACAAATAAAGAATATTTCAGGGAATTTTTATTTGTAATAATGAAAACGTCAGAGAGCACCCTAAAGTTAACGAGTTTTGTGCTCTTATCGCTGGAAAAGTGTACGGTCCATTCTTCTTTGCTGTACAAACAATTAACGGTATCATTTACCTGGGTTTACCGCAATATGCTACAGCTGCTAGTAGACAAAGCTGATGTGTGGTCTCAGCAGGATGGTGCGCCACCCCATTTCCACATTGAGGTTACAACATTCCTGACTGAGCAATTGCCTGATCGTTCGCCCGATTTAACTCCCCTTGACTTCTTCCTCTGGAGCAATGTCAAAAATGAAGTTTTTGTTCCACCATTGGCAACAACTTTGGAACACTTGAAGAAAAGGATACGCGAGGCTGTTATAAAGGTTCAGTATGATATGCTACAAAATGTATGGAGGGAAACAGAATACCACTTTGATGTCTGCAGTCACAAAAGGAGCTCATATTGAACTTCAATAACTTGTAAATAAAAATTTTTGAGTTGTTCCTTATTTGTATATCTTGCTTTTCACTGTAGCTTTGTTAGTTTTTCATAATAAATGTTTAAAATCGGGAAGATCATTTGTAATCACCCAGTACCTATATTATTTATATTATTTATATTATACAGGGTGTACATAAAGTCAGGATCTATTTTTGTGAAGCACTTGGAAATTATATGGAATTCAATCATAAAATGATAAAGTGGTAACATTTATTAAATAATTAAGAGTAGGATTCGACGTGACGCCCATCAGTATCCCTGCACAGCTCAAATCGTTCCGCAGCATTTCTAAACACATTCTGGAGCATTTGCGGGGTTACGTTATCTGCAGCAGTTCGTATACGTGTACGTAAGTTTTCAAGACTCGTAATCTTCGTCTGATAGACGTGCGATTTGATAAAGCCCCATGCAAAGAAATCTAAAGGGGTTAAATCTGGTGATCTCGCTGGCCAAGGTCTGTTGCTTCCGCGTCCGATCCAGCGATTTCGAAAACGTCCATTTAGATAATCCTGAACAATTTTGGCATAGTGAAAAGGAGCACCATCATGTTGATAGACGACGGTACTAACAATCCTATCCCCGTCGTCTATCAACATGATGGTGCTCCTTGTCACTATCCAAAATTGTTCAGGATTGTCTAAATGGACGTTTTCCAAATCGCTGGATCGGACGCGGAAGCAACATACCTTGGCCAGCGAGATCACCAGATTTAACCCCTTTAGATTTCTTTGCATGGGGCTTTATCAAATCGCACGTCTATCAGACGAAGATTACGAGTCTTGAAAACTTACGTACACGTATACGAACTGCTGCAGATAACGTAACCCCGCAAATGCTCCAGAATGTGTTTAGAAATGCTGCGGAACGATTTGAGCTGTGCAGGGATACTGATGGGCGTCACGTCGAATCCTACTCTTAATTATTTAATAAATGTTACCACTTTATCATTTTATGATTGAATTCCATATAATTTCCAAGTGCTTCAAAAATAGATCCTGACTTTATGTACACCCTGTGTGTGTGTGTGTGTGTGTGTGTGTGTGTGTGTGTGTGTGTGTGTGTGTGTGTGTGTGTGTGTATATATATATATATATATATATATATATATATATATATATATATATCCCCGCAAGGGGGTTCTAAGCTCGTGCTCTTGAGTGCTCTTTGTGCTCGTTTGTACGTGCTTGTTCCAGGAGGTTTCACGTGCGCCCTCCCGGCCCTAGCACCCAAGGATGATGGGGCTCGACCTTGCAGTTCTTGTCATCCTTGGTCTTTTTCCACTTCGACTGTCCCCTCCACCCTTTCTTTTTCCTCTGTCTTTCCGCCGAGATATGCCCTTTTAAATAGAGGTGAATCGGTTCTTCCCGAACTTAAAAAAAAAAAAAAATATATATATATATAGTGAAAATTCTGGTAAAGAACATGACAAACAATATAATTCTGGAAAGAGTTATGAAAATGAAAAGGTTTATTGGCAGACTATAGTCCATATGACAAATATTATTAATACAATGACAGTTCACATACAAAGAATAGAAATATATACAGTTGATTTGAAATATTAGAGTAATGTCAAATTTAAGTGGAGCTACAGACAGATGTTTTCAGACCAAGAATTCCATAGCTTAGAGGGTAAACAGCAGGACTCATGGATGGATAGCTTGGATAATCGGGTTGGTTGATTTTTTTTAATTCTTTGCATCAGACTGTATTGACATGTCTTGTTACCTCTGGGAAGCTCAGGACATTGCGGGTAGCAAACATTTGCGAAGCTGAGCATCTCTCGGGTAATTTATGTAAGTCTAAAAGACCTGTTGTACAGCAAATTTAGGGTTCTGCCAGAACCTTTTTTATAATTCACCCAGAGTTGCTGTCTGTATATATTACTGTAGAAAGTACAAAAGAGTGTGTCTTTAGCTTCACTTGTACAGAACCGAAAGTTCCTTATAGTCATATTCGCTTTAGCACAAAGGCTTCGAGATTGTTTTCTTATATCTGAGTCATCACTCAAGGAGCTGGTAATAGTTTGACCGAAATACTTAAACTCTTCCTCAATTACTTCACCTTTCATTTTAAACCTAATATCAGCTGGCTGATTACAGCTTTTAGGATGAAACTGCATAACCTTAGTTTTTGTAACATTAAAAAGAACATCATGTTTCTGCAAATACACTCTGCAGACTTTAGTAGCCGATCCAGACCTTTAACAGAGGGACTTATTAACACCATATCATCGGCATAAACTAAGTTATTTAGCCTTGTGTTATCTATACAACACCCCACTGTTGCCTCATTAAGTGAAGAAATTAATCCAATAATATACACATTAAACAGCATGGCGTAGAGCAAGGAGCCTTGTCTCACAATGCAAGAGGTGTCAAAACATTTGGATAGTACATTGCCCCACCTAACAGTAAAAGATTGGTGAGAATACCAAAATTTCAATAAGTTTAATATGTACATGGGAACCTTCCTGTCTTCTAGTTTTTTAAATAAAATATTGTAGTTCACTCGATCATATGCCTTACTTATATCTAGGAAACACTATCGATGTATTTAGCTATTGTTTCTTTAAGTACATAGATACACAGGTCAGTTGAGTGGGACCTTTTAAAACCAAACTGATTTGGAGATGTCCATAGGTAATCATTTAATCAGAGTAACAAGTTTTTTTCTAGTAGTTTCGAGAGGCAGGAAACGACAGCAATAGGCCTGTAATTATTGCTGGACAATGTTATTAACTTATTCTGTTAGGATAAAAACCCTAGTCTGCTTGACAGTACAGAACAACAGGGTTGACTACAGTATGTGGATTCTTCTTCCATACATAGTTTACCCAAACAATGAATAAGGATGTGAAAATTGGACTTAAAGATTAAATACTTACAATGTAAAATAAGGCTTCATTTGGGTGTTTTCCATACTTTGTGTAAAGGCACTCCTGAAAAATCCCCATTCGAGCAGACAAGAATAAAGCAAATGTCAAAATTAGGATTCCCATCAGCCAAGTGATGAAGTTAGAATTACCTCCATCTTTGGTTTCTAAACTCTGTAAAAAGAGAGGAATACAAATAGTAATTTTCATTCTGTAAAACTCCTCAGTTTGTTGCAGCATTTTAAATTTTCTGAAATGGACACCACCTTCATTGTGTTTATAAAGGAAAGAAATAAAGAAATCCAAAGTATTTATCAATATATCAAAATATGATTAATAACTACACAACCACACACAAGTCTATTCAACTTTAAGGACCTACACCCTGCAGCAGAGAGGGAGTGCTGGAACTCCCATTTCTCATCACTGTTCTACTTAGCTTATCTTTTTCTGACTTTCATCTACACTGTGGACAGTCCAGAATGCTTTTACACACACACTTCTCCCTCTATTTCTCACAACACATTCCTGCATGTTACATGACACAATCTTAAAAAAAAAAAATAAGGATAAAATTTTCTTTAAATTCAATTGAAAACATAATTAAAATTATTTGGACAATTTTTTTTTTTTTTTTAATTTAAGTTACAGTTACAGGCTAACAAAGACCCCAAGATCCATTCTAGGCTAGCCCAAGAAATAGTGAGAAAAAACAGAAAAAGCAAATGAAAAAAAATACCAAAATCTGATACCATGCTTACACACAGATTTGTGAAGTTTTCACACAGGAATATCCACAGTAGCTAAGTATGGAACAGTTAAGACTCTCCTTCCCCCTTGAGAGTTAGGCATTAAGGCAGGGGTCCTGGGTCCTCCCCATGGAAAATTTTGACTATGAAGAGTCGATTTCATGCAATCTGAGCCCTATTTTCAATTATTTTAAACACCTATTTTCAATTATTTTAAACACCTATTTTCAAGGTAGATTAATAAGATTATCAATTATTTGAACACCTATTTTATTTTACTACATAAATCATTGTTTTCATGAAAATTTGAAAGTAGTATACCAAAGTAATGAACAAAAACTTGAAAAATCTAATTTTGCACAGATTCAATTTTGCTTTCATCTTTTGGTTAAATTTATTTTTATCAAAAAAATCTAGAGGTGTTCACAACATTTGAATTTTTTCTCATATATATTTCTAATTATATAATAGGTTTAGGTATACACAGTACACACTAGTCAATGAAATGTAATACATTGTCTTATTTACCTACAATAAGTCTTTTCAATAATGTACTTGTACATCCTCGAACACAATTGGTTAAAGCTTGCGATATCCTGATGAGAACAAATGAGTTCAAAGCCAGTTGGTGTCTAGTTTTTCACCGCTATTTGTGTGCTCAAATTATACATATTTCACTCATTCTGTTTGAAGGCTACCCACTGATAGCAGGAACAAAATGAATTTTTGGCATCAAAATTATAACAGTGGTTATTTAAATATTTGTCATTCACTATGTGAATACATTATAATCTGTCACAACCACAATAATTTATATAGCACACTTAAGGCTGTGGTTAACTGCTAGGCCATTGGTTCAATTGGGTAAAGCTTGTGGCAATGCACATCATATTTCTATATTTTTGTCACAATTTTATTTAATACACTTCTTTTGATACATTTGCTATATTAGCATGTATGTATCAATTTGTTTTTATATGTACCAGTTTTTATCAATAAATTAAATTTTAAATTTAATTTTTTTTTACCAGAAATAAACACTATTATTATTAATACCCCTCTCTGTGGTTATGATATATGTCTAAACTTGATTCCTGGCCACGGATGTAAAAAACGCGAGTGTCACACTAAAAAAAATACTCACTTGGCCAATTTGGCACCCCCATAAAAACTGCCACCCAGGGCATGAGCCCCCCTTGACCCCCTCGCTACGCCACTGCGTGTACCCAATTACACAATGGAGGACAGTGAGAAATAAAGGACAGCATGAAGCAATAAATGACAATGTAAACTACACAATACAATTTTTTTAAGGATTTTATTTATTTATTATAGTGGAGTTCCACAAGGATCTTTTTCTTGGCCTTTTATTATTCCTAATTCACGTCAACAGTTTTCATCTCTCAACCACATTAAATTGTGTACAATACACAAATGATACTATACTCACTTCTTCCCATCATAACTCAGAGTTTCTTGTTAATGAAACGAACAGGCAATTAGAAAATTTTTATAAATGGATGTGTTTTAACAAACTTTTATTGAACCTGACAAAGTCATCTTATATGATTATTACCACAAAACATAATATAAACTGGCAAATAAAAACTGGTAATACCACTCTCATAAGGGTGAATGAGGTCAAAGTACTTGGCATTAATTTAGACAAAAAAACTAAATTTCAAAGGTCATGTACAACATATCAAATCCAAAATATCAAGATTTCTCTTCATATTATTTAAACTAAAAAAGACCCTCCTCAAAATGCACTCATTACCCTCTATTATTCCTTCATCCATCCACATTTATTATATTGCATTACAATGTGGGCTATCTCAAAGAAATATATAAAACATCCTTTGGAAGTAATTCATAAAGAATGTTTGCAAAATCTCTTGAATAATGACAACAAAATGACACTTCCCCAATGTTTAGATATCTAAATACAGGATGTTCTAAAATTACCAAGTAAACTTTTATATGAATGCAATATAAAAGTTTACTAGGTAATTTTAGAACACCCTGTATTTTAAAACTGAATGACTTGTACAAATTCAATGTTGCTGTCAATATGTTCAAAGTTACCAATAAAAATCAACATACATCACCCATTCAAAGAGCAATCACCCCCTCCCCAATCAAATACACCATTGTTATAACAACTGCAGGAAATGCACTCTTTCAAAGGAGCAGATGTATGGAGTGCAATTCCCATGCATATCAGGCAGGCTTCATCAATAGAAAAGCACTTCATCAGCTCCTTCTGATGTACATATACAAGATCACTTCTGCCATTTTTACCATAGTAGTGAAGTTCCCATTTTATAATAAACTATTTAAAATATGTTAATTTCATTAAACATTTTTAATTTCCTAATTTATTTTCATATTTTCATTAAGTTTCATTTATTTTCTACTAAATATATGGTACCATATATGATACCATATTGTAGGCATGTATAAGCCTGGGTTTGAATTAGGCTTTGTTGTGAACTGTAATGTAAAATGTATGACAGGCATGTATAGTTTTCCATAGCAACAAAAGATAGACTAGATTGAGAGAAAGTGAAGACTGCCTGAATTAGGAACTTAAAGGAGGCCCAAGGAGGAGGTCAGACCACCTAGAACCTCTCAGCATCCAGAAATGACTCCCTTCCTGATTCAGAGTCATTGGATGACTGACGATTCCTTTTGTACAAGCTCCCGCAGGCAGGGCTGCCAAGAGGGTGGGAAAGCCGAGTTAAATCCCTGGAGCCCGGAAAGAGGGGGGAAAAAATCTAAAAATATTAATAAAGCAATTGATTAAATAACAGAGGAAATATAATTAATGAATGTATATACATTTTAGAGAGATTATCATACTCTATGTTTTGAATAGTAACTTGGACATAAAATCAGTTTGCTTGTTATGTACACAAAAATCACTCGTAATAAAATACTGAGTAAACAGGGGGTCCATATACCAATCCTTCCCCAGGGCCTGGGGCAGCCCACAGAAGCTACTGGTGTAACCCTTTTGTTTGGCCAATGGCCAAGGGAGGCCATAAGACCCTTGTAATAGTTTGGCCTATGGCCAAGGTAGGCCATAATATCCTTGTAATAGTTTGGCCTATGGCCAAGGTAGGCCATAATATCCTTGTTGTTTGGCCTATGGCCAAGGTAGGGCATAATATCCTTGTTGTTTGGCCATAAGACTCTTGTAATGGGTTGATTGCTATCAACTTCGCCATCTGGTGAAAATTAATGCAAGACTTTGGTGCTGAGTCAACAGCAAAAACCCTTCACCTTTTCATTAAAAAAATGTGTTTGTGGAGGTCTTTGAAGGACCTCATTAAGTAGTATTTTTTTTTTTTGGTTAATGTTGAATTTATTTAACTTCAGTATTTAGCGCTGCCTAATGGTAAAAAGAAAATTAGCATACCTTATTATTTCATTGGAACTCACATCTGGTTGTAGGGCATGCAGCTGCCTATTGCACCTCTCTTTCAATGTAGGCAATAGAGTTGCAATAGGGTTACGCAAGGTGTTTATTCAGTTTAATTAATACAGGCAATTCACTATGCCTAAATACCTGAAGGAATAGGCCTATCCTTTTGTGTTATTAGTTTTTCACTCAGAACTTGTAGGAAGATTAAACACATCTTCCTTGCCTACAGCAATGCTCATCACTAGGCAGTTCTGGCTGAAGTAATGTATAAATCTTTGTCTTAACCCTTACTGTGCAGTCTCCACTTCTAATTTTTGCATTTTCATTATTTCTTCTCTCAAAGTAATTTTCATGAATCAGCAATGGAAAATTGATACAAAAAAATGTTTTTCTTGTTATTATGCAGGCCCAATGCCTACATATTGGGTTCTATGTATGACAATTTTTTTCCATTCCCAATAGGCTTTGTCACCACTCCCAGGGCAATTTTGTAGTTATTTAATACAATAAATTAATAATTTGTATTTAATTATGAAATAAATGTACCATATATGATACCATATTGTCGGCATGTATAGGGTGTTCCAAAAGTCATCACCCCCATTTGTTTTGCTTATAACTTTTGAACGAATAAAACAACAAATACTGTAGAAAGTGGAAATAATTTATTTTATTTAGAATTATGTTAGAATTATGTTGTGGTGTGTAGTGTTCCATCTTCAAATTATTGGGGTTCATCATCTACAATCTGGAAAAAAATAAAAAATAAATAATTAAATTAAGGTTACAGCTACTTCAGATGGGGTGGTGACTTCTGGAACACCCTGTATAAGCCTGGGTTTGAATTAGGCTTTGTTGTGAACTGTAATGTAAAATGTATGACAGGCATGTATAGTTTTTCCATAGCAACAAAAGGTAGACCAGATTGAGAGAAAGCAAAGGCTGTCTGAATTAGAAACTCAAAGGAGGCCCAAGGAGGAGGTCAAACCATCTAGAACCTCTTCACCATCCAGAAATGACTCCCTTCCTGATTCAGAGTCATTGGGTGACTCTGATGATTCCTTTGTACAAGCTCCCACAGGAGCTACTGGTGTAACCTATTCTGCTCCTGTTAACACAGCCAGAGAAACCCCAGCTGGATGACTATGATATTGAGTCAGGTATATCCTTAGCTAAGTTGATAGACGACGGGGATAGGAGTGTTAGTACCGTCGTCTATCAACATGATGGTGCTCCTTGTCACTATGCCAAAATTGTTCAGGATTATCTAAATGGACATTTTCCAAATCGCTGGATCGGACGCGGAAGCAACAGACCTTGGCCAGCGAGATCACCAGATTTAACCCCTTTAGATTTCTTTGCATGGGGCTTTATCAAATCGCACATCTATCAGACGAAGATTACGAGTCTTGAAAACTTACGTATACGAACTGCTGCAGATAACATAACCCCGCAAATGCTCCAGAATGTGTTTAGAAATGCTGCGGAACGATTTGAGCTGTGCAGAGATACTGATGGGTGTCACGTCGAATCCTACTCTTAATTATTTAATAAATGTTACCACTTTATCATTTTATGATTGAATTCCATATAATTTCCAAGTGCTTCACAAAAATAGATCCTGACTTTATGTACACCCTGTATTTTTAAGGCAGGATTTTCTTTTGCAAAATGGGTTAAGAGTAGATTTATTTAATAGAAGAATTTCAGGTAGATTTGGGGATCTACAGATCTACAGAAGCTAAGGCTAACAAAGACCCTAAGATCCACTCTAAAGTTAGCCCGAGAGAAAGGAAAGAGTAGGGGGTTAAGAGAAGAGAAGAGAATAAGAGGTTAAGTAAGGAGGAACACCTATCACTCGTGGGTTAACATTCATTCAGAAAAAGAGAAAAAAGACTCACCATCATCATCTGCCAGCCACTGCTGACAAGTCAGAAAAATAGTTGGAGAAAATCGGAGAGGGGTGAAAGATGAAAAGTAGTAAAATAAGAACGCTTACAAACCATGCAAACACAGTCTTAACTCACTGTCATCCATGCAAACTACAAACATGCAAGAAAAGAGTGTTACAGACATGCAAAGTAAGGAGAGGATATAAGAAAAAAAAAAAAAGTAGGTGAAGTTAAACAAAAAGTGGGTTAGTTTATGCTACAAGCTACATCTACATTCATGTTAGTCTAATTTTTTTTTTTAATTGCTGGCATCACACGCTGGCATTTATCGTCAACAGACTCATCCTCGACTACCATCACCAGAGCTCCTGTTGCTAATTTTTTTTTTTTTTTAAATTTTAAACAACGTTAATATTTTTAAAATGTCTGTCAAGATGGTTCTTAAACACATTAACACTGGTAGAGTTCACGACGGGCGCAGGAAGATTATTCCATTTATCAATTACTTTAAATGTAAAGAAGTTTTTAGCGATATTAGTAATGAAACGTCTGCCACGCAACTTAAATCCATTATTACAAGTATTACTATTATCAAAAGTGAACAATGTCAAAATTTACGTTATCGATGTTATTAATGATTTTGAAAACTTCAATAAGCTCCCCCCTCTATCTCCTAGTTACAAGTGAATACAGGTCTAACTCTTTAATCCTATCTTCATAAGGCTTGTTGCGCAATGACGGAATTAGTTTCGTGGCACAATGCTGACCCCTTTCTAACCTATCAATATCTTCACGCAAGTACGGGCACCAAAACTGAACGGCATTTTCTAAATGAGGCCTGACTAGGGACTTGTAAAGGGGCAATATAATATCCTTTGATTTAAATTCAAAATTACGCGCTATGAAGCCTAACATCCTATTAGCTTTCGCGCAAGACTCCAGGCACTGGTTCCTAACCTTTAAATCCTTAGATACGCATACGCCTAAATCTACTTCCTTGTCAACGCTTGCCAACTCCCTATCATCCATCGTGTACATGTAATTATTGTTACAAGAACCTACATGCAAAACTTTACATTTGTCTACGTTAAATTGCATCTGCCACTTATCCATCCACTCCATAATCCTATTTACATCGTCTTGGAGCCTATTTCTATCGTCCTCGTTAACAACCTTACCGCCTATTTTAGTATCATCCGCAAATTTTGACAGGTTGGCATATTTATTTAGGAACAAGAAATAGGCACTGTAGGAAATATATGTATGCAGTTCAGTGTCTAGCTGCTCAGAATATGTTAGCATTTACAGATGACTCAAGAAAAATCCATCTAACTGGTACTGGATATTTCCTCAGAGTTGGTTTTCTACATGAAGAAATTGAAGTTAATTGGCAACTGGGTCAATAGCTTCAGTATATCAGGCAGAGGTGACTGCCATTTGCCTTGTAGCAAAGAAACTACTACACCTGAGTCTGACCAATAAGGTTTTATACCTTCTCCCAGATAGTCAAGCTACTTTGAAGTCACTGTGTCAGATGAGGATGCAGAAGCAATCAGTTCTCTCCTACTTGGGGGTTTTGGAGAGACTGTCCAAGGGGAAAAATAAGAAAACACTCATGTCAGTTCCAGTACATACCAAAATCCCTAGTAATGGATGGGCTGAGAGAGTTGTAAAAGCTGGGGCACCTTTAAGAACCTCAGCACCTGAGCCAATGAATGACTCCTATCTCTTACCAAGCCTGTTGGACAGGAGTGAGAGATTGGGTGGTGACAACAAAATACAAAATGGGCCAATTTAAGCACCTGCTAACAAGTTGGATCACTTTTACCAGAGCTGAACAGTAGACTCTCAGAACTCTTGGGTCAGTAGTACAAGTGATAACTGGCTTCACCAGTTTGTACACTTTATTAAGGTAACTGCCAAACTTACAAAATTTTCACCAGAGGGAGATGAATACGTATTATCTGAACACTCATAGTATTCTAGTCTGGCAATGGGCCAGTTAATGGCCTGAGCTCTGCCCACCTCAGAGCCCATCTGAATAAATAATAATAATGATGAAACTTAAATCTTTTTCCTCGGAGGCTTTGTTTAACACACTGAGTATTTCCCAGTGTAGTTAAATTTACTGTTGTGATAACCTACATGTATAACTTTACAGTTATCTATGTTAAATTTCATTTGGCATCATTCAACAACTATGTGACACAGTGACAACTTGAGGGTGGGAGAAGGGGGTACCCAAAACGGCTACCACTTACTACAAGGGATAGGAGGCATACTGTAGATGGAAAGACTACATGACTGCAAATAATATAATTTTGTTTGAAACAAAAAAATTATATCCAGTAAGGCCCTCTTTATTTCATGGTCTAATATTTTGCTTGAAATCTTTATTTCATGGTACCCTAAATTCCTCCCATATTTTTTTTTTTTTATTATAGTAGTCTAAACCAGTGGTTCCCAACCTTTTTTAGGCCAACACCCCCTTATGTCCATCAGTATTTGCTGGTGCTCCCCCATAAAGATGATAATATAACAGGATAAGTGATTTATTAATAGAAGGTAACAATTTTACAGTTTCCTAGCAACCCCCTAAGATTCTCAAATGCCCACTGCGTGGCAGTGGCACCCACGTTGGGAACCACTGGTCTAAACATTGCTTCATAGTAATTAATGCTGCATATATATAAGGATTGATCTAAACATAAGTTTACAAGGTTAATTACTGGTGCATTATGCATAGTACAATAATGTTGTTTGGCAGTACAATATTTTGTTGGGCATGTGTGGCAACACTGTAAAGTGGCAACATCTGGGGTCACCACAAACCAAAAAGTTCAAGATTGCACCATCAGCTGGTAAGGTGATGGCAACAATTTTTTGGGACCATCAGGGCATTTTGCATACTGAATTCATGCAAAAAGGGACAACAATAAATACCATTTCTTATTGTGAAACTTTACAGTTACTCCACACAGCCATCAGAAGAAAATGTTCCACAGTGCTTTCTTGCATGACAATGCACACCCTCACACTGCAAATCAAACATGCCAACTTTTGGAATTGCTCCACTGGTCCTTGATCATCCCCCCATAGTCCTGGACCTTGCACCAAGCAACTTCCATTTGTTTCCAACCCTAAAGGAACACCACCTCAGAGGTAAACAATTCCAAAATGATCCTGATGCAGAAGCAGCTGTATGAAACTGGTTAAAAATTAAGGACTCTACATTTTACTCAACTGGCATCAGAAAGTTTGTCCCATGCTACATCATATGTTTGAATCTGTTTGGTAATTATGTAGAAAAGTAGTAATAAGGTCTTGTTAAAATACTTGTAATAATTATTTGCCTTATAATAAAACATTTTCTTCAAAACACCTTGTAAACTTAATTTTTGAACAACCCTCGTACAAATTCTATATATTGTAATATATAGAATGATACATAAAAAAAAATTTTGAGAGTAATTCTTAGTCCCAATCTCGCGAAATAATGGTTTACTGTATATATCAAGGTCTAGAAACCTTGAAATGAATGGCTTGTGGATAGCAACACCTTATTCAAGTACTAGACACTGCCATATTAACACTTTCACTGCATTTGACATATTAATACATTTTTTCATTGTTAGTTCAACAGTGCAATGTTACACAAATTATCATACAAAAAAAGATTTATTGGTTGTAAATAAATTCTCAAGACAATATAAGGTATGTAAATAGCCTTTCTTACTTTATTTTGACACTTTTGCATATACCCCATTTTTAGCAAAAAACCTTAGCACAGCACATCAATCCTGCGCAAAAAACCTTAGCAGTGAAAGTGTTAAGGATTGGGAGTGTTTTTGATGGAATGGTACAAATGGTGTTGCCAGTGCACCAGTCAGCTAATAAATTTAAATGTAAACAAATATCATGTGGAAATCCAGAAAACCAACATTTTTTACATGGGGAAGAGGGACTGTAGTTAGAGTTTGTAGTGACTCTGATGCAACACCCCTATCTAGTTTTACCCATAATTTTCATGTCACTGGTAAACTTAAGAATCAGGCAAATTTCAGAAGGTTTGGTGAAAATAGTCAAATTACACAGCAATCACCACATGATACATCTGAACCACACACATGATCAAAAACCTGCCCTCCAGGCACCTATAAAAAACTATAAAGGGTTATGTTTGAGTGCTGTCCCCTGGGCTATCTATTGGAAATTTCCAGCAGATACTGATGCTCAGATAACAGCAAAAACCCTACATTTTTTCATTAAAAAGTTGTGTTTGTGAAGGTCTTCAAAAGACCTTATTAAGTAGTGTTTTTCTGGTTAATGTTTAATTTATATGCCTTCGGGATTTAGCGCTGCCTAATGGTAAAGAAGAAAATTACCATACCTTATTATTTTGTTGGGTTTCACTTCTAGTTGTAGGGCATGCAGCTCTCTTTCAGTGTAGGTCTGAATTTCACCATAATTCAGACCCTTCATGTATTTCAATGAGGGTTGAGTCCCACATGTGTCAAATTAGTTGGGTCTGAGTGTATTATGAAAAATACTGATCCCAAAACTGATCCTTGTGGAACACTGCTAGTTACATTAGTTAAATTTAAGAATGAATGAAGGGTTCATATTTCAAGACAGATGTTCATCATTTAACATACAATCAACTGGGGTAAATTTGACTTGGTCCGCAATCGATATGAACCGTGACTTGATGGATACCGTAATGAAATTGACTGGATTCTTTGGATCTGATATATTTGCATGTCCGTTATATAATAGATATAGAGTGTAACATATTTGTGGATAGTAGTCTATTATGACTTGATCCTCTGGATCGAGAGATTCTATCTTTAGTTTTAAATCGATAATTAATTATTTTTAAATTGATAATGTATATGGTTGTAAATTTTGACTTGGTCCGCAATCGATATGGACCGTGACTTGATGGATACCGTAATGAAATTGACTGGATTCTTTGGATCTGATATATTTGCATGTCCGTTATAAATAGATATAGAATGTAACATATTTGTGGATAGTAGTCTATTATGACTTGCTCCTCTGGACCGAGAGATTCTATCTTTAGTTTTAAACCGATAATTAGTTATTTAGTTTCGTAAAAATTGGTCATTGCCAATTTACCGGCAGTTTTTAAATAAGTTTCTTATGTTCTTGTGGTTCGGAACCCACGTAAAATTGTAGGTCCCCTCCGCCACCACGGAGGACATACACAATACACGATTACGAACACAGTTAGGTAGGACCAGCCATGAGTGGATCCTAGGGTCTTTGTTGGTCTGAAACATTATAACATCTTTTGTCCTGTCTCCTACATAAATCCCTTGGAGACATGGTCTGGTTGTAGTTGGCAGCAATTATAGAGAACTTTCATGACACTTATTTCCAAATGGGTGCTTTCCTGTTAATGGGAATACCCAACCACCCACCATCATCTGGACTCGTATCTTGCGGAATTCATGTGGCAACAACGTACCGAAAGGAGCAACGTTTTTTCTGCGATTTTAGATGACAAAGACATTTTGGCCCCCTACCAACTGATTATCGCTTACATATTAACTAATTTCATTTAAATGATTAATAAATTTGGTACTTAAGTATTATTGGGACTACCAAACTGTTTATGATGTATTTTTGCTCTTGTCATTTTTGTTTAAACTAACAAAAATATCACAACTTAACCTAACCAATTATCAAAGGCATACAGTTGACCTAACTTGGCATTTTCCATTATATTAACCTGTTAGGTTAATTCAATGCCCAGTTAGGTCAACTGTACACCCTTGATGATTGGTTAGGTAAGTTGTGATATTTTCGTTAGTTTAAACAAAAATGACGAGAGCAAAAATACCTACATAAGCAGTTTGGTGGCGGGTGGTTGGGTATTCCTGTTAACAGGAAAGCACCTCCAAATGTAATTAAATTAATACTCTTTCAATTAAATGTTAATAATGATTTATGGTACAACGAGTAACAACTGTAAGAACCTTATTTCAAATATCATGCCTGAGTTGGCTATATTCCACACTTATGATTTTAGAGTTGTAAAAAAATATTAATAAATTTACCTTTAAAAAATGAAGTTTAAGAGTGTTACTATAGAGATAGCGGAAGATTATAGTACTACGTATGGTGATGTAGGCTAGTTTCTGGCAGATTACTTACAGCATCTTCAGCTGAAGCTAATGTACAAATTACTGTTCCTAAAGTAATCATAACAACCGAGATGTACTTTAATGTTGTGTATCTTCTTCCTAAAATGATCATTCCCATTATCATGCTTGTAATAAGACCACCCTGAAACAAACCATAATTTAGAAAGTAAATAACACAAACAAATTTCAATGAGTTTAAACCTTTAAACACAGATACAAATGACTATATATTCAATATGTTATGAATTCCTGTATCCACAAATGTATGCCTAACATATTAAGAATCATGGGTGGGTAAGTAATTACGTAGGCATGTAACCTTCATGAACAGACCAAGTAGTGGTAGTATTAAGAATAATGATAAAACAGAAAGGTCTAAAACAGTATGGTAAGTTGGTAACTAATTACCCATCTTGGAAATATTTATGGTCATGTACTGTAATACTTTTAATCCATTCTTTCAAACCTGAAACTACAAGTAATTTTCTTTCAAATGCAGCTAAAAAATTAAAACTTAAGATTTAGGAAACACCCTAATCAAAATTTCAAATTAAAAAGCAAAACAGTTTCTTCATTAAGCCATAATAAATTTACAAAATAATTTACATATTCAAATTTGCTCTTTATATTAATACAGCAGATGGATCCTAACAGTTTAGTCTAATCTAAATCAAAGATGAAGTAAAAGTGATAAGCTAGGAACTACTATTGTAACTATTTTTGTATTCCAAAACCAGTACCTATTATTTTAAAGAGAAACTAATGGCCACTTTCCTGACCATCTCAGCACATAAACCTAACTCACAATCAACAGCAATTATAATTAACAATATAAACTACAAGACTTATCAAATAACAACTTTACCCTTATATAACCAAAATAAAAGTCTGTCAAGATAGGACTGAACACACATACATTACAATATTGGAATAAAGTTTTCAGAATACACAGTAAAGAATTTGATCCCTAAACTTAAACTTAAGAATGAAAAATATTCATTGTTTTTAACAAGCTTACTTAAACTCCTAAAATAAAAACTATCTTCAATTTTCAAAAAAATTTGCATAATGACTACAAGTTACAAAAGTAGGTAACAAATATGCAGTAATTTGAATGGTATCTTTCCATTTTTGTTTATTTTTCTTAAAAGTATATGATAATGACAATAATGAAAAATGTTATGGTTCACTTTAACCTCCTATCAGTGAACAAAACTAAACTATACATTTTAAATTATAAAATCAAATTCTACCAGACTTCACCTACCCAAATGTACCCAATGTACTGAAGAAGCCTTCTATTTGGCAAAACAAGTTAGACTTAGTCTACTTTAGCTGAACCATTGCAAATATATTTTGAAGTCCTCAATTTCATTTTATTTGTGCAAGTATAGTCAAACTTAAGCAAGCCAATCTGAAGTAGCCTTAACTTGCTTTGCCAAATAGATGATACATTATCTTAATTTGTCTAAATTTTGAAACACTGCCATTCAAACATCTGTGATTATTAAAAAAAAGTCCTCAATACTTACACTTCTGAATATAATATGAAGAGGAATGGAGATTTTGTAGCCAAATGCTATGTTGTTTGTTAAATTTACAACAAAGAATAAAACCACCAGTACCATATACTCTCTGGAAGAAAATAACTACATTAAATAATTTCAATGAAACAGTAGAAAACTGCATAGTGGTTATACAGTAAGGTACGGTAGGTTGATTTTGGAACTGTGATCTTGGACTAGTCTAGATAGAAAGGTATTAATGTATAAAAAATGTTGCACCAACTCATATTTGTGAAAATGATTGTATTTTTTGAGGATTGTTAATTATTTTTAAGTTGTAAAATTGCCAAATTTTACGTGTAAAATCACGCGCATGGCATTTGCGCAATGTAAACAAACAAAATATTGGACCTTATTTCATCAAAATAATCAATTAAAATTCTGCCTTTTTAACAAAACGATGCTTGAAACTTATTGTAAATGCATTATAGATGTTTATTAGTGTATTATTTTGTATTTTTTAATGATATTTACCTATAAAATGTGTATTAAATTAAGTTATTTTATGATGCATTCATTTAATTGTGTTTATTTTCAGATATTTCATAAAAATGGGTAAAAAACTGAAGTCTACAGTGTTAACTCGAAGTGATAGTGCCAAAAAATTCAGTGGCCAGCCTTCCCCTTTGGATAAAACAGAGCCTCCTACCCTCCGCCAAGTTATTCAGTACAGTTATTTCCTCCAAAACAGCCACCCAGACTTGAAAGACTATGTTATTGCTAAAATGATAGCAAAGGATGTGATTGAGATCTGGCAGGCAGTGAACCCGCGGCTACCCCTGTATGAGGAATATTATGTAGTGAAATTGGTGGATAAAGTGTGCTTCAAGAAAGCAAAAGAGATAAACAGGAAATCTTTCTACAGTCCAGGAGCAGAATCTGGAGGAAAAGCTGGATAAACTTTTTGACATTTCTGCTTGCACCTGTAAGCTACCTGTTCGTCCCTGTGATGACAATGCTGTGAAGTGCAAGAAAGAAAATTGTCAAACACAGCACATAATCTGCACTTGTCCTCCCAGTAAGAAGGTAATGCTATTATTTTTTTAACTTTTAACTGGCCTAACTTAGTGCGATTAGGTGCCTTTTAAATGGAAGGAAATTCAATGCTTGTAATTGAAAAATATCCGCATTTTCCTCCTGTAATCCCCCCCCCCGGTAATAGAAATTAATAATCTTTTTTTTTTTTTCAGGATTTTATCTCTTATTTTAGATCCTCTATTTAATATACTTTAATATTTCAGGTTCCAGTAGAGGAGGGGGAATACTTGAGAGATCAGAGGGCCAAAATAGGACAAAAGGGCTCTTTCCAGCTGGGATCTGTGGATAGCCTAAAGCTGCTGTGAAGAGAGACCAGAGGGCTGCAGCTGAAGCAGAAAGATTACAGAGCCAGATTCAACAGCAGCAGGAAGTGGATTTGGCCACTTTTGCCTCCACACCTTCACAAGATATTTCTTTTGAATCCAGCTCAGGAGAATCAGGAGAGGTAATATATTTGTTTTCTTATATCTTATCCCATTTTTACCCAAATTTATCCCTACTTTTTGTCCCTATTTTCCCCCCCTTTTCGCTTTAGTAATTTATTATTTTTTTTGCCGACTTTTTACCTGAATTTTTACCCATTTTTCCCCCCCATTTTCGTTTAAGTAATTTATTCTTATTTCCACCCATTTTCATCGATTTTTACCCATATTTTTCCCTACTTTTCCCTATTTTCCCCCATTTTTGCTTTAGTAATTTATTTTTTATTTTCATTTCAGCCATCTGGTGGTGAAGCTGAAGAGTTCAAGCCAAGGAGGCACCCAAGTGGAGGTTACAGCTTTTTGAAAACCCCCAGATATGCCATGGAACTGATCAGGGGTGATGCTTCTTCCAATCTTGGGGCAAGTCTTGCTAATGCCTTCCTCCTGGACTTACAAGCTATGGACCTGCTTAAGCCTGGACTTGATGTGAAACAGATAATCGTTGATAAATCGAAAATGGACAGGGAAAAAGCTAGAATGAAAGTGAAAAGTGATGAAAAGCACAATGAGGGTCTGGAAAAGTTAGTCTGTATTGGGGTTGATGGGAAAGCTGACAAGGACACTTTGCTGTACAGAGAAGTTAAGGATGAAAATGGGGAGACTAAGCTGAAGGAAAGGAAAGGGACAAGAGCACCATTTGACTTTCACAAAGGAGCCAGGAACTGAAAGTGGAACATATCTTACTCACAGAGTCATCCCAATTAAAGGTACGACTGGAGTTCTTCTTGGTGAAGAAGTTGCTAGTGTCTTGGAGGAGTTTAACAGTGTTCATACCCTGAAAGCTGTCCTCTTTGATGACACACATACAAACACTGGCTGGGAGGGAGGCCTTGTAACAGCTCTGGAAAATAAAATTGAGCGGAAATTGCACACCATTGGCTGTTCACTCCATCAGAATGAGCTTCCTTTCAGAGCTGTTTTCAAGCATCTTGATGGCAGTACCAAAAGTCCCACTGCTTTCACTGGTCCACTGGGAAAACTCTGTGAAATTGACTACCAAGATCTGCCACAAGTGGAATTCACCAAACTCAGTGGCCCCCTGGATGACATGGAATTTGCTGAGGAGACTGAATGATCAGTAGCGACCAGAGGCTTCTTTTGGAGTATGTGCTTGGAATTTCCAGGGGCAAAGTCAACCCAAGATTTGCTGCCTGGAAAATTGGACCATTAAACCATGCAAGATGGTTGACTTTGGCAATTAGATTGATGTGTCTGTGGACCAGAGGTGCTTACCCTCCAGAACTACAGAATAAGCTTTACCAGGCCATCAAGTTCATTGTGGAAGTGTATGCAGTCAGTTGGTTTGAGATCAAAAGGGACAGCAAGTTCCACAATCAGCAGCTGTACATCTTCAACATGATCCAGAGGATCAAACAGCAGTCTGAAAAAATCTAGGGTGTTGCTTTCAAGAACCTGAAGTACAATGCTTTTGCCTTGCTGCCCGAGAATGTGCTGTACTCCATGATGAAGTCTGATAACTTGCAAGTGAGAGAAGCTGCTCTCTAGAAAATGCTGTCCATCAGGTAAGCATTTATTAATTTTAAAAAAATGTGAAAAAAAAATTTGATTATGGGGATTTATTTAATAAAAAAAAGGCCCCCCCCCCCCCGAGTTCTATAAATCTCCATAATCAAATTTTTTTTCACATTTTCTTATCCTAATTCCGCCCCCTCTACCCTCTGATAATGGAAATAATCTTACCTTCTTTCTGAAAAAAAAATTTGATTATGGGGATTTATAGAACTCAGGGCCTTTTTTTTTTTTTTTTTAAAATTAAATCAGCAATTCTGAGACTAATAGGGATTAAATCTTAAACTGGAATAAAAAATAAATTAATTATTATTCTTTCAGAAGTGGGAAGCCAGCCAAGAAGAGGCTGAAGAAGATCACAGCCATCAACATTGAAGCTACCCACTGGTCAGAACTAATCAACCTTTCCAGTGGCGGATCTACTATGAAACTAATGAAGCTTAAGCTTCAGGGCCCCTAATCCAGGAGGGGCCCTGAAGCAACTTTTTTTTTAATGAGTGAATTTTTCAACAAAATCGATGGTTTTTTTTTAAGTGTCTGTTATTAAAATAAGGCTATTTTAGTGATAGAATCATAAGCCAATGGGTTGAAGTACTTAATATTGACCTTAGAATATGCTCTAATACCCATTTCATATGGCCTCAAAATGCCCATGTAATTGGTCAAATTTCAAAATTTTCTCGGGGGCTTGCAGCGCCCGAACCCCCAGCTGTATGGGCTCGCTGAGCTCGCCAGAATCTATTCATAGTCTACATTTTGGCAGCTGGATCCTCGAATCCTTCATTGGTGCATGGCTTAATAGTTCTATAGCTCAGCCCTTAGGCTAGAGCCAATCAGAACCATAAAAAGACATCTGAATTCTCAATTCAGGCTGCACTCGTTTCACTTGTGCATTTTAACACCAAAAATCAGATGTATGTATGTATTCTCATAGGTGTCTAAAATAAAAGATTATATTAACTGTGGTCTTTGCTATATTTTATTTCATCATTCTATGATGCATCATGCATGTATATAACGTTTCCCTAATTTTCATCCCCCCATAACTCGAAAACTATAAGGCATAGCCTAGGAAATTTTTATTCACACCAGTGACTTTGACATGGGAGATAACCCAGTACAGCAATTTTAATCAAAATCTGAGATGTAGTGGTTAAATTTTTAAAAAATTTGTGGTGACTTGCCATAGAACAACCCCACTGAAGAAGATAACAGCGGTTACCCAGACCTTGTTGCTGGTGGGAAGGGGCTCACTGTATGGCCCATTTTCAAGGACACCACCCCGTTCTCCGCCATTTGGGCCTCGAGGTCCTTGCAAGGGCAGCAAGGCCCTTTGAACCTTGTTGGATGTTGCCCTATTGTTGCTGGTTGTGAAGGGGCCCCCATAACAGTTCAAGCTTCAGGGTCCCAAAAATGTAGGTCCGCCACTGAACCTTTCTCAAAGTGGCATCTGTGAACCTGCTCTCACAGAAGACTTTTCTGACCAGGAGCTTCAAGAAGCATTGCTGAATGGCACCAAGCTGGAGCTGCCTGATCTGGCTTCACATTCTCAGAGTGTTGAAAGGGCCGTGAAGCTGACATCTGAAGCTTCCCATACTGTTTATGGACTTGAATCAAGGCACAAACACATTCTGGCCAAAGCCCTAAGCCACCAGATGAGGCCTTCCTTTGCTTCTAAGGGCTCTTACAGTGAAAATTATGATGATCTTGGGATCTAAATGTGTCTATTTGACTTTGTACATGTTTTTTTTACTTTTTTTCAATAAAATTGTAACTTTTTTCAGGATTTTCTTATGAAAATAGCATGATTTTTTCGGCCAAAAATTGCGAAAATGCTGTATTTTTCGGTACAATTTTTTGACGATTTTTGAAACAGTTTCCTCAAAAAATGGTTAAAGCTAGGGATCTGAAATTTTTTGTGTTATCATATTAAGCCCTGACTATCTCGACTAGTCCAAAGTCAATATCTAAAAAAATGCAGAAAATCAACCTACCTTATTATACAGTATATCAACTGGCTATATATAAATTGTATGGCTCATAAAGCACTTTCACAATTAAGAAAAAGAATTTGTCTGTTCATCAAAGACCATGATACAGTACATAACTGTGGCTTACTAATTTACTGTAAAGGACTCAATTAAAATTGGTAATCATCTTTATCATATCTAAAGCTTTAACTTAAATGTTCTAATTTCTAGCTTGACTGGAATATCATATAGGCCTAACCTAGCCTTGTAAAGGGGTCTATGCAACTTATTGGTTAACTATCAATGGCCTTCACTCACTTAATTGGTATAACATTTTTCTTCCTTCCAAAATCCACAGTAAATATAAATCCATGAAGAGCAATAAAAATGAACTGTGAACAAGTTATAATGTTCCCACTTGCAGGTTCATCTCTAGAAAAAGAAAGAAAAAAACAAATTGCAAAACATACATCACCTTTGATCCTTAAAAATTTGCAAAGCAGCTGGCATGTGCACTGCATAATATTTCAGAAAATGCAAAACCTACAATAGCAGATGGAATATTTAATAGGCTTTACTTAGGAAAAATTTACAGTCATGAAGTAAAGCCTAACCTATAGTTTGTTAGGATTTTATATTTAAATTCTTATATTTACATTTTTAAAGTATAAAGTCACTAGATTAGGTATCACTAAAATGGCAGTGCGTATTTTATTAATGGCAACGCGTGACGTCATTTTTTGAACCCACCACCGAAACCAGAGTTTTTGGCTCATTCGTATTTTGACACTCGCGTTGTCAAGTTCTCTTTCAAGTTATCAAATTGTTTTCAAGTTATTATTCAAAGTTTCAGTATTTTCAAAGCTAAAATTACAACTAATTAGGATTAGTCAAAGACCTAAAACACTAATTCGTTGACAAGCACAACAGTTTATCAACAGCCTTAAGCTGTGTTTACAGCCTATTTGTGTTTGTGTTCTTTTTCAGGTGTTTGGTGTTAAACCTTTACTTCAATTGATTTGTGCCTGGATTGGTAAAGCCAGCATTATATAACCTTTTTTTCAGGTTCAGGTTGTTATTGGTTAGTTTTATATTTTAAGGTACTTTATACTAATATACTTGACAAACTGTCGCTGTAATTATTAGTCATCTGCATTAAATTTGAATATTTCCCCTATTTAAACTTTAAATATCTTCCCACTTAAAATTTGATTTTGAAGGTAATTATATACTTAAGCTCCTCCCCCTAGTTTAACAGATTTCAACTTTCAATCAAGTCTAATTATAGTCTACTATTAACGTGTTAACTTCCATTTGTTTCGCCTTGTTTATTTAACTGATTTAACTTAAGATTTTGAAAGTTTCTGTTGTTGTTTACCTATAACGGTACAAATATTTATTCACTAATTTTAAGGCATTTATTCATTTGATTTAGGCTTAGTTAGATGGTACTGTACTTTAGTTTAAGGTTCTGTGTTATTTAAGTCAAGTTAGTTGATTGTTTTTGATTAATTAGTTAGATTAGGCTAGATTAATTCAAGTTTAGGATATTAGGACTTTAGAGAATGTCAGATTCAGATTTTGAGGACACAGTAGTAGGTTATGTCACCCCTACTGATGAAGAAGAGTCCAGCCGCAGGCATTATTAAGTCGTGTAAGGCCGCTGTCGGAGAGTTAGTTAGGGCGCGCTGTGCTCAAGCGTCGCATCACAATAATTATTAAAAGGTTAACTGCAATAGAAGAGCAAAATGAACTTGATTTAGATACCTTAACTACTCAACTTCACCCTGTTCAGGTTTCTTTAGAACAGATTAAGAGTTACGATGACCAAATCATACATAAATATCAAACTTTTAAATTATTCAAACTTGATGCTTCCCTTTTTGATCGCGAGTTGGAGTTGCAAGCAGACTACCACTTTAGTGTGAATAACCTATTAACTAAGTTGAAGCGCGGGATTAAGACCTCAAACGCGAATTCTAACGTTGATGCTAATCAACATGACGCGAATCGCTCTCTAAATTCAGAAGCCGCATCAGTCGAAAATTTGTTAACTGGGTTAAAAGCTGTACTTAAAAGAGAGGCGCAGCCACCCGACTTAAAGTGCGACACCTTTAGTGGAGTAAATGATAAAGACAATTACCAACATTTTAAGTCTCAATTTGAAAACTTGATCGGGTCTCGCGAAGATCTTTCAGATTCCGCGAAGCTCTCGTATTTGAAGAGTTACCTTCGGGACTACGCTTTCACGATAATTAAACATTTGTCAAATACTGACGCAAACTACCCAGTTGCTCTGAAGCTCCTAAACGAAGAGTTCTTGGACATTCCACACGTCATAGATTCTTATTTCTCTAAGTTAATTGCCGCGAAACGTATTGACGAATACGATTACGACAATCTTTCAAAACATTTAAATAACATAAGATCAATCTTATTTGATTTGAAGGGTCTTAAAGTTGATCTTTTTGAAGAGTCTAGTGGAAATAGACTGCTGGCTCATATAATTTATCGTGACTTGCCCTTGTCCTTTAAAAGAGAATTGAACCACCTTGTCAAGCAATTACCCTTCCTTAAATCATATTTTAGATAATTATACTTCAGTTATCAGAGGTCTCGAGAGATTGAAACCTAAGTCTGTTTCCAGTAGAACTCAACCTGCTAAATCAATAAAAATTAAACCTAAAGTTAATATTAAAGTAGTACCCAAATCCACCCTCCAAAACTTTAAAACAGACATTGCCCCTGTGTTACTAGATTCAGTCAACCCTAAACAAGAGAGTTCCTCAATAAATTCCAAAAACAGCCAAACCAAAATGGCTGAAGTTGATAAAACCTTTCACAAAATATGCAAGTTCTGTTCAGGTAATCACTCAATGCTAAGGTGCCGATCGTTTGATACTTACGATAAACGCATGGTTCGCTGCTCAGATTTGAACCTGTGTAAGTTTTGCTCTGGTTCCAAACATACGGAAGACAATTGTCCGGCTTCCAAATATTCACTAACATTTGAGTGTATATTTTGTAAACTACGGACACACATTTCAGCTTTATGTCCTCAGTTCCACAATAGGGACTTCTGACTAGGCCAGAATTGTGGCCTGATCGTGCACTCTAGTGTGTTCGCAGCTAAACAACTTAATTCAACTCAAAACAACAATGTTCTCGACCTTTTGCTCCCTTCTCTAACTCTTGACTTCGCCTTGCGTGGAAAAGTTAGCTCTGTGCGTTGCCTATTGGACCCTTGTTCCCAAAGGTCGTACATTGCTTCCGAGACTGTGCGAAACCTGGGATATGATCTAAACCAGCTTCCTTATTACGCGTGTAACATAAAAACCTATGTATGCACACAAACAATCCACTTTAAAGAAATCGAATTGAACGTCAAAGTTTCTTCAAATTTTCAAACTATGAAGTTTCTGGTTGACGACAACCTTGACTTGGACTATAAAGTCGCTGGGTTGGATCGCGCCATTGAAACTATCAAAGATGAGGGATACCAGTTGGCGGATAAAGAGTTTGCCAATCCCTCCTCTGATTCAGTCATTGGAGTGAAGGCTCTGTTGGGAGTCGATGTATTACAGCATATCCGCAAGTTGGACAAAATTCCTTGTGCGGGTGGATCTGCCATGCAAACAACATGGGGAGTAATTCCTTTTGGCAGTATATCAGCTTTCAAAAGTACTAACCCAAAGGGGGGGCACGATAGAAACCGTCGTTGATCGTTCCCTAGATTTTAACGTTACTAACCCCGATTTTAACCTTGAAAGTAACCCAACCAAGGATACTGAATCAGATGTTTCAAATGTCAAATTTCAAAATGTATGTTCAAATGATAATTCAATTTCTTTTAGCACTCTGCATCATAAACAGGTTACCCGTGATCATTTAGCACAAAGTTGTGAGGATCTGACCAGAGTAGAGCCATCATCCGCGCCGGTAGAGTCGGACACGAGTTGTGAGGTAGACGTTCGAGAATCAAATTTAAGTTTAAAGGATGAAAATCCCTGTAATGTTTCTGCTGCGGTTGACACTATTTTGCATCCTCTGCCCACTTATCTGAACCTATTAAGCTTTCACAAAACAGAACCGGATTTAGATTTGGGATTAGAGTACCTATACAGTATGGAGTCAATTGGTATTCCAAGCGAATCGGTTGGCACTTTGGATGAGGTGGTGATAGAACGGTTCAAAGATTCTATCGAACTCGAGGACAATCGATATTATGTCGAGCTCCCCTGGTTTCGTGAAAGAATTGAAAAAGTTCCATCCAATCACAAAATAGCTTTAGCCACGTTGAATAGAGTAACTCATTTCTTGGATAGGAAGAACTTGACTGAATCTTATAACCAAGTATTTCAAAAGCAGTTAGATGAAGGAATAATTGAAAGAATAGACGTAACTCCCTCAAATTATGATCAATATATATGGATACCTCATAGACCCATTATTAAAGAAGCTTCTCAGATAACGACGAAAATAAGGCCTGTTTTCAATTGTAGTCTCAAAGTAGGTGAAAACCCATCAATAAATGAAGCAGCCTATACTGGGATTGATCTTATGGGATCGTTGTTCAAGTTACTTTGCCGATTTCGTACAAATCTGTTCGTCATGCTTTCCGACATCAAACAGGCATTCCTTCAAATTAGATTAAAGTCAGAAGCGGACCGAAACAGATTTTGTTTTTTCTGGTACCACAACAAACGGCTGGTTACCTATCGATACACTACTATAGTGTTTGGCTTGACCAGTTCTCCCTTTATCTTGAACTATATAATTCAACATCATCTCAACCAATACAATCGAGATTTTTATTCTCGAGTCCTCAAAGATTCATTTTATGTCGACAATCTTATTTTTACTCACTCAGATCCAGAAATTTTAAAAGAACTTTACCTCCTAGCTAATGAGCGCATGCTCGAAGGAGGATTCGAATTAAGGTCATGGAATACCAACCACTCTGATCTCAAACAGAAAATGCAAATCGACAACAAAGCCGAAGAGCATGGAAGTGGGTTAGAGCGCGTCTTAGGTTATCATTATGCGGTTGAGACAGACGAGATTAAATTAATGGATTTCACGTTGGATGAAACTGCGAATACCAAACGTAAGGTTCTCTCAAATATCGAAGGTTTTTGATCCTCTTTCATTGTTTCTTCCTGTTACCATCAGAGGCCGAATTTTAATGCAAAAACTTTGGTCTCAGGGTATAGGTTGGGACGAGGAAATTGGAGAGTCTGAGAAAAATGAGTGGGACGAAATTCTGAAGGACCTTTACAAGTTAAAAGATCTTAAAATTCGCAGATCAGCTTTTGAAGATGATGGCACAGTCGATCTAAAAATATTTTGCGATGCAAGCAAATCTTGCTTTGGATTTTCTGTCTATGCTGTCAGCAATTCGGAATCTCACTTAGTATTTGCTAAGTCTAAAGTTGCTCCGCTTAAGGGACGTACGTTGCCTTCTTTGGAACTTTTATCAGTTTACCTAGCCTTTAAATGTCTACCCCAATTTTTGAGTAGTTTCAGATCAACTTTTAAATCTATTCAAGTGTTTGTTGACGCTCAGATTGTTCTGTCATGGATTTTAACAAGTGAAATAGAGACACGAAATAAATCTGTATTTGTCCGTAATCGTTTGCAAGACATTCGAGACATGGCTAAATACATTGAAAAGACATTCAACTTATCAGTTAGGTATGATTACGTCGCGACGCGGGAAAATCCGGCGGATCTAGTCACACGTAAGATATCTTTCAAAGAATTTCAAAGTCGAATGAACCTATGGCTTCATGGCCCAGATTGGTTAAAGTTAGACCCTCTTTTGTGGGAAAAGAAAGAACTTAAATGTCTCTCAGACACTCATAAAAGACTAACTCAAACTGCCATCATATCATCTGTTACGGTTTCAGCGGAAGTGAACAAACCCGAACCCATTTTAGACATCGAACGTTACTCAGATCTCAATAAATTGTATCGTGTCACCGGTTATGTTATGAAATTCATTTTTAAGCTCAAACGTAAAACAGCGGACGCTGATTTTGCAGCGAAGTTGTACTGGCTGTCTGTAATGCAACTTCAATCCTTTGAGAGGGAAAATCACTTTCTCGAAAACTACGATCAGAAAGCTAAGAATAGTTCTAAGGTTCCCGAACTTGTCAAGAACCTTGACTTATTCCTCGACGACGTTGGACTCATACAGAGTCAAGGAAGAATAGCCAAATCTCACTACTATGATCAGTGGCGGTTCCTCATATGGGCAGCCGCACAGGGCGGCATTTGTGGAGGGGCAGCATGAGCGCCTGCAAAAAAAATAAAAATAAAAATAAGAATAAATAAATAAAGAAATAAATAAAAATAAAAAATAAAATAAAATAAATAAAAGATCAATAAATATATTTTTATTAATAAAAAACCATCTATTGCATTTTCCATAAACCTTCCCATAAAAGACCTAAACAATGCAAAATGCTTCCAGATTAATATTATTGGGAATAAAGGCCCATACTTTAACATATGTAATGTTATTTTTCTGGGTTTGGTTAAATAGTGAAATGTATATTATTTATTACAGAACGAATCTTCACACTAAGCCACTAAGATCTGTCAAATAACCGCAAATGGATAAGAAGAGGTCAAAGCTATCAGGTGCTCAGTTTAGAAAAAAGAGGAAAGAAGAAGAGGAGAAACGAGCAAAAGATAAAGGTATAGAGCTATGTCATCTACTCTTCACTGCTATATTGCACTGCTATTTTGTGATATAGCTTTCTGAGTCATTTGAAGTGTACTATTATGTATATAATTAGCCATTAACCAAGGAGGTTGTATTATTCATTTGTTTCCTATTCTAAAAGTTTAATAAATTGTGCTTAATAACATGTTAAATTAATTGTACTAGCCTATTCATGCATTGGTCTGTTATGTTCTATTTTACTATTTGCAGGGGCACTTTTGAAATATTTTGGAACACCCTCTGCCACTAGCCAGGATGAGAAGCCATCTACTTCTGCCATTATTGAGGCTGAGGAGCCATCTACCTCCTCAGCCTCACATATGTCTCCACAAATGCAGTCTGATCCTGAGGATGAAGACCCATTTGCTTCTACTTCTCCCCGGCAGGACTCTTCAGGTGAGTTTGTGTGCACATATGTCTGTGAGTGTGTGCGTGTGTGTGTATGTGTGTGCATCCCTGCAAAGCATTTTGCAAACAGTTATAAATTATAATATTATCACTGGGTCTGGGTTACTGGGTATGTGTGGTGTTTCACCACCATAATTCCATAACACCACCACCATAACAAAGTGCTGTGAATAATGTGTTATCTAGCTTAGGTGTGTATACTAATGAGTAATGCTCTTGTTCTTTCTATTAGAAAGGCCTGGAGCAGAATCGCCTCCTGAGGATGAGTCTCTGTCACCGACCCTGCTAACTGGCCTTCAGTTCTGACTGAGAGAATTCGGACACAACTGGTTTCCAGGGGACCAAGTCAAGTACCATCTGACTTTGTATTCCCTAGAAACGACAGTGATGGAAGAAGTTTCCACCATCAATACTTCAGGAAGTCATTGGTTAGTGGGGAAAATATAACCAGAAGTTGGTTGGTCTATTCCTTAAAAAACAACAGCCTTTTCTGTTTCTGTTGTACATTATTTTCCAAGAGGAAAATAAATTTAACAAGTTTGGGACTCTCGGACTGGAAGCATGCAAGCTCATTGCTCACATCACATGACAACAGTTCAGAACACCTAAATTCTATGAAAATCTGGAAAGAACTGGCAGTGAGGATGAGAAAGGGGGAGACCATTGACAAGCAAGCAGGAGATGGCACTTCTGGAGGCTGAGAAGTTGAGATGGAGAGCGGTGCTGACACGTCTCACTGCTATTGTGCATTCTCTGGCAGTTAGGAATTTGGCACTAAGGGACATACAGAAAAATTGTTCTCACCATCAAATGGCAATTTTCTGAAAGAAGTTGAACTGATGGCACAATTTGATCCTATAATGCAAGAGCACATTAACCGTGTCCAAAAAGGGACCTCCAGTCACACCAGCTACCTCGGCCACCACATACAAAACGAACTCATTGATTTGTCGAGCAGAAGACCATTTCAGCAATGGTGAGCGACATCAAACAATCAAAGTTTTTTTCAATAATTCTAGATTGCACTCCAGATATCAGCCACACTGAACAGTTGTCAGTTGTGATTCGGGTTGTGTCACTGGAGGGGAAGCCCCATATAAAGGAACATTTCATGGGGTTTTTGGAGGCAGAGGAGTCCACTGGTCAACATTTGGCATCTCTGATTCTGAAGAGACTGGAGGAGCTAAAAGTTCCTTTCATGGACTGTAGAGGACAATCATACGACAACGGGGCCAACATGAGGGGAAAAAACAAGGGTGTTCAATCCAGGCTCCTAGAAATTAATCCCAGAGCTCTGTTTGTTCCATGTGGGGCTCATTCTCTGAATTTGCTTGTGGCCGATGCTGCTAAGGGATCTATTGATGCCACAAGTTACTTTGGCATCTTGCAGAAGCTTTACAACTTGTTTTCAGCCTCCACACAACGATGGGCCATTTTGAAAAAACATGTGAACATCACATTGAAGATGTGGTCTGATACAAGGTGGGAAAGCAAGATCAAGTGTGGGCCCCTGAGATATCAGGCAGCTGCAGTGAGAGATGCACTGATCGAGGTGAGGGACCACACCAAAGACTCTGTAATAAAGGTCGAGGCTCAATCTCTGTCAGAGGAGGTTGGGTCATACCGCTTCGCCATTTGTTCAGTGGTGTGGCATGACCTGTTGTGCCAAATTCAGCATGTGAGCAAGCAGATGCAGTCTCCTAGCATGCACGTTGATGTTGCAGTAAATCTCCTAAAAAAAATAGAGAGAGGTCTCCGCAATTACAGGGCAACAGGTTTTGTGGCTGCACAAATGGCAGCCACAGATATCTGTGAACAAATGAATGTGGAGGCTGTGTTAAAACAAAAATGGCTGAGGTCCACAAAGCGGCACTTCTCCTATGAAGCATCTGATGAGCCCTTGATTGATGCTTTGAAGAAGCTGGAGGTGACATTTTTCAATGCAGTGGTTGATGCTGCAACATCAGCCATTCAGGAAAGATTTTCCACGTTGGAAATTGTGGGAGAGAAGTTTGGAGTGCTGACACATTTCCAAAATCTCACATTTGAGGAGCTGACAGAACAATGTGTGAACCTTAGTACTACACTACACTTTAAGGGACAATCTGACTTGGATGGCAGAGAGCTTGCACAGGAGCTGAAGAACTTGCCTGACTTGCCATCAAAGACCATATCCTTGCTTGAACTGCTGACATTTATCCATGAAAGGGAGCTCTCTGAAATATATCCAAATTTGTGGACTGCTCTCAGAATTGGTCTTACTCTTCCAGTCACTGTTGCTGAAGCAGAGAGGAGCTTTTCAAAGCTGAAGCTCATCAAATCCTACCTGAGGTCAACTATGTCACAGGAACGCCTTACCGGTCTGGCCATCATCAGTATAAATCATACAATTGCTGAGCAGATTTCATATGATGATTTAATTCATGACTTTGCATCAAGGAAGGTAAGAAGAGTCAGGCTTTAGATGGCAGTTGTGCTGTGGTGCAATTTATTTTGTTTCTTGTTCAAAGTGTAGCATAATAATTACCCTCTCTTAAGTGTCTTATTCTATTTATGTGATAGAGCATTTGTACAATTTAGAAATTTGATTCTCTAGTTTATTTATGGCAGTTGTGCAATTTAATTTGTATTTTTCCTGTTCATAGTATCATAATTACATTCTCTTAAGTGAGTTATTCTATTTACGTGATGAAGGATTTGTAAAATTCAGAAATTTGAGTCTTTGTTTTGGTTCTGAAGTTCCAACAATTAGTCCAATAAAAAGTAGTTATTTTGTGAAAGAGTTATGTCTGTCCTTTATTTTGGGGGGGCCTGAAGGTGAGGTTCGCCCAGGGCATCATGTAAGCTAGGACCGCCACTGACTATGATGAGAACGTGATTAATCCTATTCTCTTGGGAAAAAAACACCACTTAACTACCTTGCTAATTAGAGACGCCCATCTTCACTGTAAACATCTTGGCATTCAGAGTACCTTGAATCTGTTGAGGATGCAAGGCTACTGGCCGACCCGTCCCAGACAGACGGTTAAATCTGTACTTTCAGAATGTGTAATTTGTCAAAAGTTCAATCAATTTGCATTCAAATATCCCAAGTTCACAAACTTCACTAAGGCTCAAGTTAACTTTTTCCGGCCTTACAAACATGTAGGCATGGATTTCACTGGTCATTTTTACGTCAAAGACTCTTCGAACACCTCCACCAAAATGTACATTCTCATTTTCACTTGCTTGAACATTAGAGCTGTTCATATTGAACTACTTCCAGATATGACATCAAGTCATTTTTAATGGAATTTTTAAGATTTTCAAATTTGTATGGCATTTGAGATGTCCTGTACAGCAATAATGCTGCCACATTTAAAGTAGGTGGTAAGTTTTTACAGGAATCATTGAACTCTAGTGAGTTTCAAGAGCATATGCGTAGCAATAATATCAGCCATGTCAAATTGCCTGTGTATTCCGCATGGATGGGATCCGCGTGGGAGAGACTTATCAGAGTCATAAAGAGCTGCCTGTATAAAACTATAGAGATAGGTCTAAATTAAGCTATTTTGATTTGCTTACTTTACTTTCGAGCATTCAAAATGCAATCAATTCAAGACCACTAACTTATATGGCCTCTGACAAGGATCTTTGCCCGCTAACCCCTAATTCCTTTCTAAAGATGCACACTAATACTAGTTTGGCTCTCAAAGTCCTTGATGACTGTTCTGATGATCCCTTGCGGACACCAGATCAACCTTCACATCAACAATTAAATGAATCATTTCAAAATTTGCAGAAAAAGTTCGAGCATTTCAGGACACTTTGGTATGAATCCTATTTGGTGAGCCTCCGTGAACACAGTCAAGATCTTTTTCAGTCGAGTTGGATTAACCGTATCAAAGTTGGAGATGTCATTTTAGTAAAAAATCCTGCTAAGATTAGACCATTCTGGCAAATGGGAAGAATTTTAAATCTTTTCTTTGGTCAGGACAACAAAGTTAGAAGCGTAATGCTCAAAAGAGGAGACAGGCAGGTGGTAAATTATCCCATTTGTCATTTATATCCTCTGGAAATTTCCATCACCCATTCAGGATCTCAAAATTCAGACGATTCCTCCAACAGCTCAAAAGGGCCTGCTCGGAATTCGGACAAAATACCGGATTCCCAGCGGAGCACTGTTCAGAGTTTCACACAACCCTCTCACCTTAACATCTTAAGCAACGCTCCAAATGTCCAGAGATCTAGACAACAGGCTGCCTTAAGATGCCAGAATCAAATTATGAAGCTTTTTAAGGATTCAGATTAAATCAACTAGCAGCAGGAGTCCCATTAAAGGGATAACTGCTGTTGTCCCCCGGGAATGTGTTAGGATTTTATATTTAAATTCTTATATTTACATTTTTAAAGCATAAAGTCACTAGATTAGGTATCACTAAAATGGCAACGCGTGACATCATTTTTTGAACCCACCGCCGAAACCAGAGTTTTCGGCTCATTCGTATTTTGACAATCGCGTTGTCAAGTTCTCAAATTGTTTTCAAGTTATTATTCAAAGTTTCAGTATTTTCAAAGCTAAAATTACAACTAATTAGGATTAGTCAAAGACCTAAAAAACTAATTTGTTGACAAGTGCAACAGTTTGTCAACAGCCTTAAGCTGTGTTTACAGCCTATTTGTGTTTGTGTTCTTTTTCAGGTGTTTGGTGTTAAACCTTTACTTCAATTGATTTGTGCCTGGATTGGTAAAGCCGGCATTATATAACCTTTTTTTCAGGTTCAGGTTGTTATTGGTTAGTTTTATATTTTAAGGTACTTTATACTAATAAGTTAGGGTTGGCCAAATTTGACCACTGTTTCATTTTGTTTCCACCCAAATTGTTCATTCTGATGAAGGTCAACCTTAGACCTACAGTTTAATGTGGAATCTGAACCACACCACACCAGCAGCCCAGCATTTTAACCACTACAACACCATGGGTACCCATTTATCTACCAACCAATTTTCTTTTTATTGGGTGGAAGGATGAACAGCTGGGTTTTGCTACACACCACCTGCCATCACCAAGTCTCAATCCCAGGGCCAATGGATTCATAGTCAGCAACGCTAACCACCTACACCAGCAAGGCACATCAATAGCTTAAACCATCCTGGTTTTTATTGAATTTTAACTACAGTACTGGCTTTTTGAAAAGGGTAATTCCAGGAAAAGATCATGCAAAAAAAAAAAAAAAAAAAAAAAAAGTGAAATTTTACACCACACCCCTTCCAATTTTCCTATAATTTGTTGTATAGCATTGCCTATACCAAAAAACCCAAAATTTCAAGTTTCAGATTGATTGGACTTACAGTTCAAAAGTTATGGCCCTTCCAACTTTGGGGGTTCCTCAGGGACTCCCAAATTACAAATTACCATATCTTAGCCCCTAATTGAGATAGAAAAATGATTCAAATTGCATTTGAAAGGTAATTTGTCAAATATTAAATGAGTATAGACATGGATAGCAGCTTAGTTGATGAGTAAAAAAGTTGTGATAATTTGTATTATTAATTACCCCCCATCTCAATAGATTTTCTTAAAAAATTCATATCAAATTAAGCCAAAACTCTATCTGTAGAAGTGGCATTTAAGAAATTGCTGTGTAAATATTTAGGTATAAACTATGTGTTTTGAGATTTGAAGTGATCACTTCACTGAAAAAAATTACATTTTCATTTTCATAATGATTTGTCACTTGCATTTAATTTTTTTTTTCCTGAAAAGTATGCTGCCTTATATGTATGTAATGACCAGTACTTATTTAATTGTAAATTTGTTTCAAGAATGAAACAATTGAATTATTAGCAACTGCATTTTATTTTTGTTCTAAAGAGGCATTCCAGGATAGATCAACCAATGCAAAACACCACTCCAACTTGGATTTGGATGAAAATTGGTATATAGGGTTAGTTTGTGTTCCAAATCCACTGGTCCAAACAAAAAAGCTCTATGACTAATGGTTTTTAAGTTATTGGCCCCCAAAGTTTAGGCCCCCCTCCCCTTTACCATGCCCACTTTGACAGGCAATATCTCCCATCCAGTTAATCATAAACTGAACATATTATACATTTTTGGAATCAGCAAGACTAGATCTATCCAATGATACTAATTTTAGCTTTGTAAAGCAATTTTCAAAATTTTACTCCCCATCTCCCCCATTTGCTTGATCCCCTACCCCCCTGGACATTAAACCCACCCAATTTTTTTTATGAATATTAAACTTCGTATTATGGTTGATAAATAAAAACAATAAAAAGGGTGGGTGTATCATGTTATAAATAAATTTTAAAAATCAACCAAAAATTTATTTTGAAAAATTTTTTGCAGCTTTTATACAAGCTAAAATTATATTGTTCATTACCAATTAAAATTACTGCTGGTAGTTTTTGAACATTTTTCAGCATTTATTTATTCAATGTTTAAATTTTAAAGAATACATATATAACAAAATCAAAAGTGAGTACTAACATCTTTATTCAAATGGTGAATCCTTTTTATTCAATAAAAAGTTAGCACCTTTTGAAACCTAATTATGAAGACTATCTTTCGCGGGTTACCAAGTCAGTTAATCAAATAACTTAAATCACTTAAATGTTTGCAATCCCATATTGTAATAGAAACATATACAGCTATATTCAAATAAGGGCAATTACACACATAATTTACATTTTCATGTCATTTGTGCTCATGGTATTATGATACATCAAATAAACAATGACTAATTTCAATAAAAAACTTTGTGACATTATATTCATATTAAAACTTGGGAATATACACTCAAATAAAACTTGGTGACATTACATGAACTTTTTTAATTCTCCTCCTCCAAAAATATATTGGATACGCAGCATTCCAACCTTCAAAGTTGGGGTACTTAGAATACCCAAAATATCATGTCTTGAAATATGACAGATGTCTCTTATTTGTGGGAAATAATAGTATCTGCTAAATCCAGATGGGTTTAAAAAATCTATCGTATAGTCATCAAATTCTTCATTGTACTCTAGTACAAGCCCCAGCCTACTGAGAGTTTTGTGGAAGCAAACTATGTATTCCCCAATTTTGGGGTTCAGAATGATTGAATCTTTATTTTTATTTGCATTAGTGGCACACTTCACAATTAACATCTCCTCACCTTCATGATCAGAAGATAATTCAAAGGCTTTAATTTTTGTGGCATTAACTGGCACAAATCAGTGAAACTTTTGGGTTCCAATTAGTTGGATACTATTTTCAAACCTTTTGCTTAGGAATTTTGCCACTTTTTCTATTTCTTCAGGTTTAATTAAAAAGATTTTGATATTTTCCAAATTTTCACAGCAAAAATGAAACATTGCCTCCGGTGTTATGATTTGATCATTGAAAGTTCTCTGCAAGCTTGCTCTGCCTACAGTTCTTTTGACTGTTCCACCAATTCCATCACAAGCACTTTTACCATGACTTGTGGCAAAAAAATGCCACTCACACTCGAGCCCAAAGTCATCTATGTGTCTGCATATATTGACAAAGTTGAATTGATTCTTATATTGGCCTGCACATCCATCAGTAAAATAATGTAACTTGTTAATGTGAGGATGAAACTTCTTTATGTCTGGAATGAGGGCATTTAAAAATGAGTAGACCATGGTTGTATTATGTTTGGTGTCAGGTGAAAGAAAGTAGTAGCTTGTTTGCATAGTTTCATTAGTTGTAGTATTCTTCCAGTAAATTACAAATGGATGCACTGTACAATAGGGTGGTCCAAATTCAGGGTGAAAATTTGAAAGTTGTCTGAACCTAGCGAGCACATGGTGCCCTCATTGCACTTTATGTACAATAGCTTTGTATAAAATTTGAAGAAAATTGGATGATGTTTAGGAGTCCCGCAAAACGTTTAGTTATTTTAGTTTCATAAAATTCTAGCAAAACAGCCAATTTCCTTTAATTCTTTGAAAATTATTAGTTGTAGCCTATATCTTTCTATAGTTACGCTTATGAGAATGAATTTCTGTTTTTTTGTGTCCACAGGTAGTGTTTTTGATTGGATAATGGATATGGTGACACGAAGTGGGCCAGCCTTTTGGCTTGTTGGCCACCCAGACCCAGATATCACCGGTGCTCAATTGCCTTCCAGAGGCCAAGTGCTTAGGAAATATTACTTCCATCATTCTGTCATGAAGCAAACGAAAGCAGTGCTAGAGATATGGGAAAAGGCTAAAATTCCAACATCAACCCTGGCTTACAGCAAAGCCAAACTTTTGAAAATGATTGATGAGTACGACAAGCTCAAGAAAAACCGCAATCGAGACTCCGAGACCTGTCGTACTCAAGAGGCAATGTTCCAGGACCAGCTCAAGGATCTCTTTGATGTGACTCACAAGGATGCGATGATTATCATATCAAATGAAGAGGATAAGGCCTTCCTGGTGAGCCAAAGGGAAGGTCAAACATCATCCTCCATGACTGGGATCGATGTTATTTACACCAAAGTCAGCGCGGAAAAGAGGAAACGAGAGGAGGTGATTAAGCAACAGAAGGAGAGAAGTGAAAATGAGAAGGCAGCGTTATTTGAAGTCTCTGATTCCTCACAGATGGCACTGCCTTCCTCTTCAGAAACAGATACAGAAGAGAATGATGCCGAGTTTACGCTCAAAGATGGCAGGTCACTGCAACGAAGGAAGGAGAATCAACGTGTTCTGCTCAGCCCAAAAGTGACTGCAGCCATGGATCGGTTCAACATCTCCAACAGGGCCACCATGGGCCTTTCGGGAGCCCTGGCAAAGGCATCGGGGCAGAACCTGATGATGATGATGCTCTCACGAAGTTAATTCGATAACACAGGATGGCCAATAGGGAAGCATTTGCAAAGACAAATAAGAACCTGAACCTCCCTCCCAAAACCCCACTCCTCCTCCACTGGGATTCAAAGCTTCTTCCTGATATGTCCAAGTCCGAGAAGGTTGACAGGATTGCCATCCTCGTCACAGGAGGCAACCAAGAGATCCTTTTCGGGGTCCCCAAGATTAGCAGTAGCACAGGTGTGAACCAGTCGAACGCTTGCATCACTGCTCTTCAGGAGTGGAACATCATGGATCATGTGCGAGGCTTGGTGTTTGACACCACGGCCTCAAACACTGGTCTGTCTGAGGGAGCTTGCATGAAGATACAGGCTGCCATCAACCAGGAGATTATTTGGATCGCTTGCCATCACCATATCCTGGAAGTTGTTCTCTCTGATGTCCTCAAGAAGGAGTACGGACCATCCAGCGGCCCCAATATCCCCTTGCTCATGCGGTTCCAAGAGCAGTGGAGATTCATTGATGGAACCTGCTGGAAGCCAGCAACACATGATGAGAATATCGTGGAAGAATTCTCTGGTCCCCTGGTAGGATTCAAAGAATGGGCGCTGAAAGACCTGAAGGTGGCAATCGAGTCAAAGGCTCACCTCAGGGATGATTACAAGGAACTCCTTGTCCTGTCATACACCTTCTTGGGGGAAATTCCAGAGGGAGGTATGAAGATTAGAGCACCTGGGGCCTTCCACCAAGCCAGATGGATGGCAAAGGCCATTTATGCTCTTAAGATCTTCCTTCAGAGAGCAGTTCACCCTCACTGCTCACGAAATGTGTGCAGTGCGGAATCTCAGCCTCTTCATTTCTCTGTTCTACACTAGGTACTGGCATCAAGCAATGATCGCATCATATGCCCCCAAAAATGACTTGGATTTCATGAAGGATCTTGAGAGCAGAATTCCGAATCATCAGCTGGCAAACACTGCCCTTACAGCTTTCAAATGCCACCTGTGGTATGTATCCGAGGAATTGATCAGTCTTGCATTCTTTGATGACCAGATTGGAGAAGAGGAGAAAGTTGCAATGGTGGAAAATCTCAAGAAGAGAGAGTGGAAGGGACTGAAGAGAATTGATGGCAAGAGATTCTCTCCTCAAACACCGCTTCCTGACTTCGTGACTGCCAAGACCAAGAACATCTTTGACCTCATTCTCCCAAATGGTCATCAGGAGTCGGAGTCCTTCCTCGCCAAGCCACCTTCTTCTTGGAACAAAGATGAAACCTACCAACAATTCATGGCCTCCATCACTTCACTGAAGGTTGTGAATGACAGCGCCGAAAGGGGTATTGCTCTGATCGCACAATTCAACTCATCCATCACCAAGGATGAGACCCAGAAGCAGTACCTCCTGAAAGTTGTAGCTCAGCACAGGAAGGATATGCCCTCCATGTCAAAAGCTGTCTTCCTGAAATAAACTTAGAATCTACAATGATGCCTTTCCTTTTCCATGAGCTTATTTGAGACAAGTGTGTCAATTTTTTGATGAATGGGAAGTTGAAGTTTTGCGGGACCCCTGAATATTGAGAAAAGAAACTGAAATTTTGCCTGAAGACATGTTTGGGGTAAAGGTATTAGGGCGACATGTGTCTAAATTAAAATTCCAACTTTTAATTTTTTGGACCACCCTACTGTACAATGTACGTTGACTATTTTCCCAATGGAAGCCTTGTGCTGCATCTTGTACAATGAATGAATAGTTTTCCGAAAAATCATGTAAAACTAGTGCTTCATTGTAGGGTAAACTATTTTTTAAATTTTTGAGAGAATCATTTTGAGATTTGGCCACATGATGAGTTAAATTTGCTATTTTTGTGCTTAAAGAACCAATAAAATCTTCAACTGATTCTACCGTACTTTTTCCACCAAAGTGCAACAGTCAGTAGAAACCCATTGTTTATATTTAATTATGTCATATTCTATCTCGTGTATATTTTCAACTTTTATTAGGAACTCTGTAACTCCTTCTTTGGGGCATAAATTAAATTTGTGCATCATGCAGTTTCTATTGCTGATGTTGCACACACTTTTCCCATCAAAACTTTATAATCAAGCCCTTTGATACCCATAGCAAAGAACTGGAGCTTAGCATTCTGATGATAAATGCAAACACACACTGTGTGTGTTCCCCCTGATCCAGCTAAAACATAGTGTTTGGGTCGAATACATGCAAAAGTTGAAAATCCTATTGGAGGGTTCTCTGGGTTTTCCTTGTAGATGTTATATGCTTTTCTTAAATTCATTAGTACAAGTCTTTTTTTGGACAGTTACCTTTTCTCCAGTATTATAGTCTCTCATTCTCAGGTACTCTCTTTTTCCTGGACAAATACAGCTGATCTCATCTGATTCATAGAATGATCTAACTAGCTTTTTGGTGGATTTTGTGACAACTTCCCCTTTTGACATAGCTGGAACTTCTGGAATAATCACATACTTCTTTTTCAAACTTCTGCTCTTTTTGACTAAATATTTTGTTGTTTGAAATGTTTGCGTTGTTTCTGCGATAGTATGTGAAGAAATGCTCAGTATTTGAAGTTTTCAATCATAACTATCGGTAGAATGAAAAGCTTCCACCAATTCTTGCATGAGATGATGGTATCTGAAAAATACATAGAAGTATTTAATGCTATATCTACAAAAATGGTGAATTTGAGAGAATCCAAATAGAATTCAAAATAAAAACTGAGATACTTGTTAAGAAATGTGCTACAATGAACTTATAATTATGAAATTAATGTGACAAGTGTACATACAAAGTTCTCCATATATACTCACCTTTTCACTTCAGAATCAAGTTTTGGAGTCTTCGTTGGGCTTTGAATCTCTGTTGATAAACTCACTTCAAGCTTTCTCTTCAGAGAACTATGTGCTTTTTCCAATGCTTGCAGGCCCTTTAATTGTTTTCTTGAGGTACTCAAACCATCTGAAATATTGAAATACTATACAGGGTGTACATAAAGTCAGGAACTATTTTTGTGAAGCACTTGGAAATTATAGGGAATTCAATCATAAAATGATAAAGTGGTAACATTTATTAAATAATTAAGAGTAGGATTCGACGTGACACCCATCAGTATCCCTGCACAGCTCAAATCGTTCCACAGCATTTCTAAACACATTCTGGAGCATTTGCGGGGTTATGTTATCTGCAACAGTTCGTATACATGTACGTAAGTTTTCAAGACTCGTAATCTTCGTCTGATAGACGTGTGATTTGATAAAGCCCCATGCAAAGAAATCTAAAGGGGTTAAATCTGGTGATCTCGCTGGCTAAGGTCTGTTGCTTCCGCGTCCGATCCAGCAATTTGGAAAACATCCATTTAGATAATCCTGAACAATTTTGGCATAGTGACAAGGAACACCATCATGTTGATAGACGACGGTACTAACAATCCTATCCCCAATCAGCTGAGGCTCAAGGAATTGCTGCAACATGTCCAGATAAATAAGCCCTGTAACTGTAGCTTCAGCAAAGAAAAAAGGACCATAAACCTTAGATTTTGTTAAACCCATCCAGACATTAACTTTAGGCGAGTCTCTTTCCCAATTTTGGATGAAATCATTCGGTCTTTCATCTGCCCAAATTCGACAGTTATGGCGATTTACTTTTCCACACATATGGAAAGTGGCTTCATCACTAAAGAGAATGTTGTCCATTAAATTATCACTCCAGATTTGTTCTACGAGATAAGCACACACAGCACTTCGTTGAGGGAAATCTTCCTCATGTAAACCATGTAAAACCTGCAAATGATAGCTTTTCTTCTGCAAATTAACTTCCAGAATTTTGTGCACAGATGATGTCGGGAGGCTGAGTCTGTGTGATGCAGCACAAACGGATGTACGTGGCTCCTCAGTGATAATTCCGTGTACTGCATTCACGGTAAGATCTGACATACACGGTCATCCTGATCTTGCTTCATCATTTACAGATCCTGTTCGTTTAAATTTGTTCACCAATTTTGTATTGTCTTGTCTATTGGCCCCGGCTTATGAAATCTCCTTCTAAACTTCTCTCTGATGTCATTGTATTTCTTTCCCTTGATTCGCCAAATTACTATTGCCACACGCTCTTCTGTATTCATTCTAAGGGCTTCTGAAAAGAAAAATAGAAAAAAATAATTATTTCACAAAAATAGATCCTGACTTTATGTACACCCTGTATAATAGAGCTACCATATATACATTGTTATTTCTATTGACATTATAGCCATTAAATTAAAATTTAAATAAAAATATTAAAAATTGAGAATTAATGAGTGATTGAAATTACTTTAAAAAATACTTACAGGTTTTAACTGGTCGCATCAAGATTTGTTAGAACATGTGAAATATCTGCTATTGCATCTTCACATGACAAATCTGTTTCTCTTGTATTTTCACTTGTACTGTCAATATCTCATGATTGGTGTACTTCCGTTGTAAATAATAATTCTGAAGTCTTGGTCAGTAGTTTATGACAGTTAGAACACAATATCATATTTGGTGATAGTTTGCCTTGACAAGCATTATAAAGTGCTTCACTTATACAGGGTGATCAAAAAGTAACGCAACCCATGGGAAAACAATTTATTTCAGAGCAAGTGCTGGAAGTGGGCACCGTTCTGTGCTTCACACAAGTGGATACGGCGATTCATGTTCTTAAAGACCCTTTGCAACGTTTCCTGTGAAATTGCATCAACACACTTCTGAATCATCGCCTGCAACAGAAGGAAAAGATCAATTGTGCGCGCAACCCATGGAGAAACGCACATAATTGATTTTTTCCTTCTGTTGCAGGCGATGATTCAGAAGTGTGTTGATGCAATTTCACAGGAAACATTGCAAAGGGTCTTTTAAGAACATGAATCGCCGTATCCACTTGTGTGAAGCACAGAACGGTGCCCACTTCCAGCACTTACTCTGAAATAAATAGTTTTCCCATGGGTTGCATTACTTTTTGATCACCCTGTAGTTCTTAAATCACTAGACACTTTCTTTTTGTGTATTTTAAAAGGTCTCCACAGTATTTCACCCCTTTCTTTTTTTATAAATTTATTACACAGGTAATCTTGTACTCAATGACATGTTCACATTATGAATGCTGCAAACAGACTGAGGCATAATTCATATGTAATAATATGATGTAATAATGAGATATATTACAAATAGGAATTACATTTGTGTTTTAATTATTTCAAACTGGAAAAAAGTAGTTGCCTGAAAAAGAATATTTTTTTGAGATTTTAAATTTTAAAAAATATGATCTAACAAAATCTGATTTTAATAAAACAAAACTACTCTGATTGGTGATAAGTAGAGCCTGGATGTTCAGGCAAAATGCCATAAAATGCCTTTTCCACCTATTTATAAGGTAACTGCCTATATCATGGTAAAGTGCCATTTTTGTCATATTTTTCATTAATTTAAAAAAGGATTTTAAAATATGATGTTATCATTAGCCTAAATATGATTGAAATTACAATAACTCTTAATGCAACTAGTTTAAGGATTAATTGTTCTACATTTGTGAATTTATTTCTTAATTGGCAACCATAATATCGTCGTAGAACCCTGTGTGACACATGGTCATTCATTTTCTTCTGTACACACGTGTCACAATGCCTAAAGTCAGTGCATCAAAAAGTGTAAAATTAAATGTAAAATTTGAAAAAATGCTTGTCATTTATTGTAATCAATAAAAACATTTTTTTTTCATGCAATTTTTCTTTTCTTGTATTTCATGTTGATATGTTTGTTTAAATTGTAAGAAAATAAATGCCTTTTTTGTGCTTTTTCTGTATTTTATTTTGACTTTTTGCCTGCCTATTTTGTAGTTTATTAGTGCCTAAACATCCAGGCCCTAGTGATAAGTTAGGAAAAATAATCAAAAATAAATTTTTTGTTGATTATTTAAACCAATTTATAACATGATACCCACCCTTTTTATTGTTTTTATTTATCTACCATAATATGAAGTTTAATATTCATAAAAAAAAAAAAGGGTGGTTTTAATGTCCATGGGGGTTAGGGGGTCAAGCAAATGGGGAGATGGGGGAGTAAAATTTTGAAAATTGCTTTACAAAGCTAAAATTAATATCATTGGATAGATCTAGTCTTGCTGATTCCAAAAATGTATAGTGTTCAGTTTATGATTAAATGGATGGGAGATATTGCCCATTAAAGTGGGCATGGTGAGGGGGGGGGGGGCTAAACTTTGGGGGCCAATAACTTAAAAACTGTTAGTCATACAGTTTTTATGTTTGAACCAGTGGATTTGGAACACAAACTAACCCTATATACCAATTTTCACCCAACTTCGAGTCGGAGTGGTGTCTATTTTTTTTTTTTTTTTTGGTTGGTGTGTCATGGAATGCCCCTTTTGCTCTATTGTTGAATCATCTTCCAGGGAATTGTGTCATCAGTTAAAGAAAGCAGCTTCATCCACAGTGGTCTGGTCAGCAGTAAGCTCCATCATTTCCTCTGGGGTTATTTCTACAATAAGAAAAAAAAAAGCCTAAGGTTAGACATATCTAAATTTAGTATTTTCTTTACGTGATTGTATGCAATTATATTCATGAATAAAGCCTACCTTCATCAATATCTCATTCTGGAACATAATCTGGATCTACCAGTGAATCATCATCTCCATCTGTATCAGGGTCATTCCATGTCAGTTCAATGGTGAAAAAAATGTGACCATTACCAATTTTTTTTTTTTAATTGGCACACTTATAGATCTCTGAGAAAAACAGAATGACACTTGTTTCAACACTCTAGGTCATATGGTTCCGGAGATATGGCCATTCGAATTTTGTAAAAAAAAGGTCAATTTCCAAGGTCATACCATATTTCAACATGAAATATCTCGGCTCCTATTGCACTTACAGAAACCATTTAAACACTATTTTAAAGCTTTGAAGCAGATCTACAACTTTGTTTCTATTCATATTTTACCTCAGTAGTCAAAAAAAAAGTTTATCTTATTTTTGACCTTTGACCTTGTGTAGGTCATTTGATGTGGCAACCAATTTTTTTCCCCTTTCACCCAATTTTGGGTACATATATCTACTTTAATCTAAAACAAGATTTTTAGTGTTGATTAAGTTAGTATAGATGCTACAGCCATTTCAGTGGACCATACCCACCTCCATTTTGACCAAGTACCCTTTTCCACCAAACTTTGGAGTACCGTATCTTTGGAACTGTTTGAGCTAGAGTGTTGAGAAAAATACCATTAGATTTTTCTTACTGATATATATAATGTCTGCTAATTTAAAAAAAATCAGTAATTATCTAACCTAACCTAACCCAGTTATTTGGTCATAGTCACTTCCACTACTACCACCTAAGTCCTGAATTTCTTCAAATTCTGACAACGGAAGGTCGGGCAGTGTGGTAAACACTGGTATGGGAACGTCTTTACTGTGTGACACAGGTTGCCTTGCTGATTCCAAATTGGGATAATCCCACTTGAGTTTCTTGTATCGATTGAAACCTTTCACATTAACCACACTGTCAACTGACTACTGGTTGGGTGGGTGGCCGATGACTTATATACGGAGGGGGAATATTCTAGAATGATCGCGGAGTAAACACTAAGAATATTCGCATGTCTCACCATCTAGAATGTTCCGGTAGTTTCCCATATGCACGCTAGGGTTATGACTTTTTAATTTTTTGTCATAAATATTGTTTCCTGTATCATCAATCGATGAACTTTTGCTTGAAAACAATAAAAAAGTGCCTAATTCCTCAGAATTAAAAAAAAATGTCACCCCGAAAGCAAATATAGTAAAGGGTGTCAGGAAATGATTGCCACCCCTGTAGAGCAAAAACTAGAAGAGATAGATAAAAACCGGCGAGACCACTTGAAAGAGCGTTAAAATCTGAATAAAAACCATTATATTCTATTCCTGTGATTTTAATTCTTACCATTTTTTTCCCCACAGAAACCATGGCATCATCTATTTTGAACGATTCAGAGAAACTTTGAGACACTTCTGGGATCATACCCCCGTCGATTAATGGCCGTCAGAGCTGCAAATGGGGGCAACACCCAATATTCAAACAAGTGGTTTTTATTCAAAATTAAATGCTCTTTCGCGTGGTTTTGTCTGTTTTTTTCTATTCCTTTCAGTTTCTTCTGTACAGGGGGGGGGGCAATCATTTCCTGACACCCTTTACTATATTTGCTTTCGGGGTGACATTTTTTTTTAATTCTGAGGAATTAGGCCCTTTTTTATTGTTTTCAAGCAAAAGTTCATCGATTGGTGATACAGGAAACAATATTTATGACAAAAAATTAAAAAGTCATAACCCTAATGCACGCGTTATGGTTACGTTTCCTATTAATTGAGGGTATTCATTATCTCAAGAACTAGAGCCAAATCGGAAAAACTACTTTCATTTTGAAATTCAGCAACCCCAAAATACCCTAAATTCATACGAATTTCCTTGGCAACAAAACAAAAAAAAATTTTGTTGAGCTGTGTAATTAATTAGTTTTAAATTGATACTTAATTAGTTTTGTAAAAATTGGTTATTGCCAATGTACAGGCAGTTTTTACAGTGAAGCCACCTTGATGGGCCGAAGTGGCCCCTAGTGTGCCCACTATAAAAATTTCTTATGTTCTTATGCACCAGTATTCTTTTTTTGCAGGTTTGTTGAAATATCCCTCCAGTTTCCTCTTGTTCCGTAGCCTCTCTTCTTCTTCTTTAACTTGAGCTTCTTCTCTATTTAATTCTTCATTCTTCTCCTTGTGCTTGCTTTGCAGGTGTTTTTTAAGATTTGTTGTATTAAAAGATTTCCCCTCTTCCTCCATGTGACTAATTTCTTGCATTCTTTGCAGACTACTTTAGACTCATCATTTTCATCTATGTCAAAATACTTCCAGATGAGAGAGGATGTACTTCTTTGACTAGTAGAAGCCATGATAACAAAGCAGAATGCAAGATTTGTCAGCACTCAGCACATTTGTCACTGCGCATAAGATGACGTGTGACAGTGACAAATAACACAACCGCACTCTGTGGCTGGTGCAGTCAAACTAACATGCAGCATGAGACAGCTCCACTTTCCCATCGCCTAACACTCCTCCCCCTCCCCTGAACCCCACTAGTGGGCATTAGTCAATTTAGCAGTGTAGTGTATTGTATCATAGCTCTATGAAAGAATACGTAAGCACACAAAGTAATAAAAGTTATAAAACCAATATTTTAATATGCCCATATTATTATAGGAAATTATAAATACTACACAGACACCATCGGTGAAACACTTCTCGTTTTAATTCGCTAATTTATAATTGTTGGGAATTCGCGGCAGGGCGTCATTTTCAGCTGACTATATTTATCATCATTTACCATATTTATCTCACAAGAAGCTGTCTTATATATAATAATACTGTATTATACTGGTTTGAAACGTAAATTGGCCAAAATTTCAATAACGGTCTATGAAATGACCGTCGGAACTTTGCTTCATGCGAGTTACAGAGGCACTTGAGACCAAGTTTGGCAGGCTAAAATGAACCTTATTTATTATGGTATAAGGTCCAAATTTGTGTGCTACATAGAACTCTTGTGCCTTTTTCAGTTGAAGGTGAAATAAGTGTGATATTTGCAGGATTATGGTATGGATTGAGAAAGCCCATGTTAGGGTAGGAGGGTCATTCCACATAACTGTCATCCTGAGGCCAAAATGTTAAAATTTTCCAAAAAGCAACATATTATACATCATTGGAACTGGGAAAGTGTCTAGTTTTCAAATCTTTTTACAGATTTGATCTATCTTTATTGGTTTCAGAGATCTGATGTTTTATGCGAAGACATGTTATATGCAGTAAGCGTTAAGTGCTAAAATTTAAACCTTTAAGTTCCCCAAATTAGTAGAAACCAAAACATGCTGACTAAATTTTGTTATGGGATTATATAGGTATATACATGTAGTGTGTTATGCACTATTACTATTGTCTTCATGTACCCAATGAAAATATTTATAGGTAGGCTTCCCAAAATATTATACTGTTACGTTACAAGCGACACTTTTTTGGTTGTTTTTCTTCTCAGGTCATCTGATTTGTAGGAATAAATGAAACCTATTACAATTCCTCTTTTAGTTAGTTGCCAGGTATGTGTAACTGGCAGCACTTCGGAAAACATGTTCTATTTATTTAGGTTAGACCACATTTACAGTGCGGTTACGAGCGACACATTTGGTGTCACTCGTAACTATCGTAGATCATGTTACGAGAGACAACACAATTGTGGTGCCATTGTATGCAAGTGTACATAATTATAACAGATGTTTTGTCTATTTGCAGAGTTTGTGATTCAAGAACTGACTAATTACTAAAATTTTGTTAAATCAGAAAAGGCACCCAAAACCCAAAGAATGCATGTACATTTTGGTACACTGTATAGAATACGTAACCTTGATTATGTAGGCTAAATGTTAGGCATGAATAAACATCGAATGACTGATGCAGCTAAATAATAATGGAAATGAGTGACGTGCATTTTTGGATAGGCCTAATCATAGTTGAGAGAAATATAATGAAAATTACACGCATATCATTTACTTAAACACAATTATATGACACTAAGTGATTACGTATAAATGAGACATAGAAACCAGATGCTGTGGTTTAATGATTACTGAGAGAAAATACAACATTGATACACCGTAAATGAATTAGGCCTTCAGTATAGAATACTCAGTTATTACATAAATAATGGATGTAAAGTATTTACAGATTACATGATTGGACACAAATAGCAGATGTTGCGCGGAAATATGGTACTAGAATGACACTTGAATTAGGAAATAGGCTTACTGCATTTTAATGAGAGTCAGTTGGAACGCTTAATTACACTTGGTGTATAGTCTACCGTTTGGTGGTAGGCTGATGTAGGCTTCATGAAAGTTACTTAGGAGATGTACTTAGTTTACCAGTGAGATAGATACTTGTTGATGCGTTGCTCAGATGGTGGCCTGTTGAACTAAGTAGGCTTGAAGTGTTGACCATTCTATTTGAGTGAGCACTGGTCACTCTGTTGATTAGGCCTCTTGAGATGGAGAAGATGCTTGAATGATCTTGCAGACTTAGTCCTGGCTGATGTTGCCTCTTGAGATGCAAGATGGCCTAAAGGGATTCTCACTGATGTAGGTCCAGGAAGCTGAATATCAAATTCCACAGTTACAAATTCCACGTAACTGAGTGGAAACTCGCTTATATAATCTCTATGATGCGGAAAAAGGTTTCGCGCCAAATCTTGAGACACATTGTCTACGAGTCCTTCAGTTGAAGCTTGTTTTGGCAGGCTGTTTTAGGGCACAAAGACACTTTCTTTGTTTCAGGTTCCTTGACCATGTGTCTCTTTCAGGAATGTTTGCTGGTGGTGTGGAAAGAAGAATTTGTCTGTCTACTTGTTGGTCTATTTCTCGTCGGTCCGCTACACACACACACACACACATATATATATATATATATATATATATATATATATATATATATATATATATATATATTTCAATATTTGTGTATTGTGTCCACTGCTATTCATTATTTATGTATGAGTGCATTTAATGTGCAAATATTGTATTCTGGGTCCACAGAATCACACGGTTACGAGCGACACTTTTTTTTTTTACAAGCAACACTACACATTTCCCCCCTGAAGGGGGGGGGGGGGGGAACCTAAAATTGTAGAGCTAATTGCTAGGTCTCAATTTGCGACAAATTTTATTGTCTTTCGACGAGGAATAATACATTTTTCCTGTAGATGTCCACAATTCACAGGAATTCAGGAAAATGTAAGTACGAGTGTAAGTGCCAGCTGCATTTCAGTTACGAGCAACACCGTAACTTTGGACGTTTGCTGTAAACAATGCATTTGCCTGATTTAGCTGAAACATACATCATTGTGTTCATTGACCATCCCTCAACATGCAATAGTAAGAAAAGTTCAATTGCTCCATAATTAATAGAAATATGATGAGAAACGTAACAATAAGTTGCTCCGAAATGTTACGAGTGACACTATGGAATGACCCAGGAATACTGTTAATGTAGGAGCACTATAATAATTAATAATTAATAATATTAATATGATAATATAATAATATCATGTGTTAATCAATTACTGTTATTAAACATAACTTTGTCTTGAATCACATAATAAATAAAGTAGAAAAGTATCGGAGTACAGTCGACCCTCGACTTACGTAATTAATCCATTCCGAGATGAGTTACTTAACTCAAAAATAACATAAGTCGAACCCCAAAATACATGTAAATCAGGTAATCCGTTCCAGGACCTCAAAAAAGTATTGAAAATAATATAATAATTAATTTTTTTTATAAAAACAGTGTATATAAACATAATTATAATAGTAATTAATAATTATTATTAAGAAACACCATCTGTAAAAGAAAATACATATTAAAAATTAATAATAAAAAATTAATTTAACTTATTAATCACTTCATACAGTATCACTTTATATAATGCACAGTAAAAATAACAATGAAATAACGTGAAATACCCGGTGTCCTGTCAGTGAGTGGTCACGCACTGCATTTGCGATTATGCAGCTATTACGCAACACGAAATAATTATGTAAGATGAATCAATTACAGTCAATGGGGGCTTCTCGTAACTTGAAATTACTTAAGACGGTGACAACTAAGTCGAGGGTCGACTGTGTCGGCCATATTTTCACCTTGCCGATACCAATACTCCAAAAAAAGGCCGGTATTGCCGATACCGATACTATCGGCACATTCCTATTTATAATTTCTGTAATAATAAACAGCAATGTAATAATCAATGTAATAATAGATTTATAATTTCTGTAGTAAAATAATAATGCAATAAATAAATGTAATAATTATGTCAAAAATAATAGAATCTGTATGTATAGAACAAGAAGATAATTTTAATTTGTGCGAAGGTACTTATAAGTGGGACCCTTTGATAAAATGTTCTTCCGGTGTTGGGAGAATGGAGATCCATCCTGTGTGTGAATTTCTCAATGGTCCCTGGGCTGTTTTCCCTCTTATTTTTGGTTCATTCGATTTTCTGTATCCACCCAAAGAGGATGCCAGTGGGCAACGAAACTGTTGTGGAAATAAACTCTGTCTATTAGAGTGGGTTTTCATTATCATATCTTCAAGCTTTGTTTTTCATAAAAACCCAAGCAGCTTTTCATTACCATTCTTGCAGTGGCTGAAACACCATTTGTCAATAACAATCCTGAACTGACCAGTAATTTATTTTAAATGTTAGACTACCCTTGGCTGAGTTAAATTAATGTGGCACTGTATTGTATGACAGAGCTCTCCAGTGCACTGAAAGACAGTCTCAGAGACAACTCTGATTAGTGTATTTTTACATCATTTTATCCAGCATTTTTGATAAAACTTGTGGTGTGAATGTGGTGAGTGTCAAGGGCTTCATTAACTTTCTCAAAATTTGCTGTTGTTTAATAAATTGAGTAAAAGGACTAGCGTTTTCCTCCCCAGTCAATTCTGTTCTTGCAAACATCTGGGTCATTCTCTGTCAGATCAACCAAAAAAAATTGAAATTAACACCCTCATCTCTCATATTTTGCTGAAATTTGGTTTATAGGGAGTTTGTGAGCCCTGAATCCATTTCTGAAATTATAAGGTCAATCCGACCAACGGTTCAAGAGATATGACCTCGGGCAATTTGAGGTCACTCGCGAGGTTACTAACATTTGGCGAGCCATAACTTGGGTAATAATTGTCATAATTATATAAAAGTATATATATTTAGAATCAGAAAACGACAAGAAATCCAAATATGCAAGTTTTAGAACTCTAGGTTGAAAAATAAAAAAGTTACACTGTAACCAAAATTTGAGGTCACGATTTGACCTCTGGGGTATCAAATGAGAATTTTTTTTTTAAATGTAAAAAATGAAGGCATAGGCATTGGCTATTAGAATCAGCAAAAAAAAGTTTGTTTATGTTAGTATTTTTCATGTAACTAACATATAAGTGAACACCATATTCATAAGTTGTGCGTGCGTCAATTCTACCTATTTTTTCACACTTAAGCTCATAATTTGACCTATAGAAATTAAAATTACATTTTTTATAGGTATAAAAAACAAAGTCAGAGTTCTTGACTAATAGAAACAATCATAAAAAAGTTTGTTTATGTTGGTACTTTTCATGTAACTAACTTATAAGTGAACACCATATTTATAAATTGCTTGTCATTTCAAGGAATTTTTATATCTTAGCTATCAATTTGACCTCAAGCTCCAAGAATTTAATAAAAATTGTATTTCACTGCTAATCTACACTGGCAATAATAGTTATAATAGTGAAAGGGGAAGACTAAGCTCACATGTAGCCTAAACAAACCTGTTGAAACATGTTGCTACTTGTCTAAGTGCAGAATCAACACAGATAGTTGCAAAATTCCTTGTCTACAGGTTAGTACAGTTCCAGCCAGCACTGTGGGTGGCTGGTGGGTATGGTGTTTTAATGAGCCTCAGAGACTATCAAGGCCTAAAATATTAAGTGTGTATAGCTATATATTTTCTAAAAAATATATATTACCTAATTGTAAATCCTATATCTTTACAGATCAAAAATACAATGGTTCGGCACTTGAAATACTGCCAGGACCCTATTCAAAAACACAAGAAAACGCATAACAATCAATCTTAGAAAAGTGACTGATGTACTTGAAAAATGTGCTGGAAGAGTGAAAAAAGACTCATTGTTGTGTGTGAACTGCTGGACACTGATAATGAAAAACCCCACTATACTTAGTACCACTGAAAACAACGAGTCTGAGCAGGATTCAAATGAATCATCTACTATCAGTGGCTTGAGTAACATCTCTTCAATTCAAGATCTGGACAATGACAGTGATTGCTTGATAAAGGAAAATCCTTCAACTTCAGTTGAACCAGTTCTAGCATTTCTGGACCAAACACAGTTAAAAAAAGTAAGTAATAAATTAAATATAACTTATACTTTTACAAGGTCTGTTTGATCTACTATATAGCCAATTATATAGCATTTAAGGTACTATAATTAATAAATTACTAATATCAGGTGTGTGAAACCTTTTTTTCTGTTCTTTTCAGAAGGGCTGTCATTAAGCCAGAAAAACGCAAGGCTCGTGGTAAGCTATCATCTGCTCAGAAACACCTGAAGGAGAGGCTAGAACTCAGTTATGGTATTCAAATTACCGAGGAGGTAAGTGATACTTCAAAACCTGAAACTAAATCTGAAAAACATATAGACAAATTAATGAATGAATTGAAACAGTCATTCCTGGAGAGCAAATGTCACCATCACAAACTACAAATATTGACACTCTCACCATACACAATTGAAAAAACAGCTAGTTTCTTTCAAACTACAACATACATGGTGAAAAGAAGCCGTTCACTTAAATCAGAACATGGAATCCTTCCGAAGATTCCACTAATGAGCAAAGGAAAAGTGATATCTGAAGAACACAAAGATATAGTTAGAAGATTTATGAGTCAGAAGAGGTTAGTCGTATGTGTCCTGGCCAAAAGGATTGCGTGAAAGTTATCAGTGCTGAAGGTGCAATGAAGGTGCAAAAACGATTGGTCCTCGGGAATTTAAGAGAGATGTTTGAACTATATAAAAATGATGAAAGAATCCCAAAATAGGATTTTCCACATTTGCAAAATTACGGCCATCATATTGTGTGCTTGCCGGTAGTGGTGGGACTCATTCTGTCTGTGTCTGCACATACCATCAAAATCCAAAATTGCAGCTGGCTGCATTGGGAGAAAGAGGTCTTTCATACAAGGATCTTATGGATTACAGTGTCTGCAGTACAGAAAGAGACTTGCATGATGCAACTTTGCAATGATTGCCCAAGAGAAGAGGGTGTCCTGGATTTTCTTGAGTTACTTGACAGTGTGAAATCAGCTCCAAATGAAATATCTTACAAGCAATGGGTGACTGTTGACCGTTGTACAATGGTTGATAAGGTGGAGCCACTTCATGAATACTTATCATCCCTAAGCATGAAAATATCCCGCATGGTTCGTCATCACTTTGTTGCTCAGCAACAATCACAGTACTTCAAGCAGTTGAAAGAAACACTACCACCTCAGAGCGAGGTAGTTATAGTAGGTGATTTCTCTGAGAATTATTCTTTCATTGTCCAGGATGCTGCCCAAGGGTTTCACTGGGACAATTCACAGTGTACAGTTCACCCTTTTGTCATCTATTATAGATCATCTGCAGACCAGGAACTTAGCCATTTTAGTGTCTGTTTCTTATCTGCATCACTAAAACACAACACTATAATGGTTTACTCATTCATATTGAAGCTTATGACATATGTTAAATTCAGATGCCCACAATTGAAGAAGGTGCACTATTTCTCAGATGGATGTGCTGGCCAATATAAGAATAGATACAACTTCACAAATCTCTGTTACCATGAAGAGGATTTTGGTCTGTCTTGTGAATGGCACTTCTTTGCTACATCCCATGGCAAAAATGCATGTGATGGGATTGGAGGAACAGTGAAAAGAGCTACTGCTCATGCCAGTTTGCAGAGAACTACAGAGAGGCAAATTCTTACACCAGAACACACATTTCAGTTTTGTGAAGAAAACTTGAGCAAGAAGATAAATTTTTTCTTTGTAACTACAGCTGATTTGAAAGATGCAGAAGAACGGTTGGAACATCGATTCAAGGATAGTAGGGCTATTCCTGGAACTCAGAAATATCATAGATTTGTTCCCCTAAACAAGGAAGAACTGATGGTGTATCCCATTTCAAGTGGCATTGGAGAAAAGAAAAGAATAAGGAAAAGTCATTTTACTAATGAACCTGCAATGCTTGGTAACCTAAAATGTGTCAAACCAGGAGAGTATGTTGGCTGCATTTATGATATGCAAGTTTGGTATGGAATTGTGGAGGAATATTGTGAAGAGTTTGATGATTTCACTGTGAACTTTCTACATCCCTCTGGGTCATCAGGATCAAGTGCATATTATTATCCATCAAACAAGGATTCATGTGCAGTGCCAGGACATCATATATTAACTGTAATGAGTTGTCCTACCCTAAGAGGAGGCAGCAGAATTCAATACATTTTTCCACAAAAAGAAATTGATGAGAGCATCAAGCATGCAAAAATTGTATTAGGCTAGCACATGAATCCTCTAAGTAGGTCTTCCCCTTTCACTATTATAACTATTATTGCCAGTGTAGATTAGCAGTGAAATACAATTTTACATTTTTTGCCTTTGTTTTTATATCTATAAAAAAATGTAATTTTAATTTCTATAGGTCAAATTATGAGCTTAAGTGTGAAAAAATAGGTAGAATTGACGCACAACTTATGAATATGGTGTTCACTTATATGTTAGTTACATGAAAAATACTAACATAAACAAACTTTTTTTTGCTGATTCTAATAGCCAATGCCTATGCCTTCATTTTTTACATTTAAAAAAAAAATTCTCATTTGATACCCCAGAGGTCAAATCGTGACCTCAAATTTTGGTTACAGTGTAACTTTTTTATTTTTCAACCTAGAGTTCTAAAACTTGCATATTTGGATTCCTTGTCGTTTTCTGATTCTAAATATATATACTTTTATATAATTGTGACCATTATTACCCAAGTTATGGGTCACCAAATGTTAGTGACCTCAAATTTCCCGAGGTCATATCTCTTGAACCGTTGGTCGGATTGACCTTATAATTTCAGAAATGGATTCAGGGCCCACAAACTCCCTATAAACCAAATTTCAGCAAAATCTGAGAGATGAGGGTGTTAGGCACTGGTTGATATTACAGAGAATGACCCATCTTGCATCACTTGTGTGGAATTTGATTATCTGCTGCTTAAAGTGAAAGCAAGATCCTCCAACTGGAGCAACAAAGTTGCTAGCAAGATTTTTTTTTTATCCCAATCTACATGGAGTGCAACTTCCCTGGAGAGAAGTCCAGCAATCATGAGATCACTGAATCTGCACAGGTCATAGTGAATCCACAGGTTGCTGGACACACTAGGCTATAGGTCTTAAGTGCAAGACAACTGTCTTATATAATCACAAAATAAGAGTGTTACAAGTAAAGTGTAATTTTGACACTATGCTGACTTATACAAGCTAGTTACCAATATTTTATATTACAATGTTACTTGCACTGACTAATAAAATACCAAAAAATATAATAGAGTTCCTTACTTAATAATATAGTTCATAAGAAGTCCATATAAATGAGTGAAAATAGTCACTACTGAATTTTGTGTGTTCTAAATAGATGTTTCTGTAACTATCATGGTCTGCTACCCACCCTTCAGTTTTCATAATGTGGTCAATATTATTTTCACAAAATCAACTTCTTAAATCACCATTTTTAGCTTCCTGAATGAAAATAAATTTAAAATGGGGGGGGGGGGGGGGGGGGGGGTTGATTTTGAGTTCTTCTAAAATGTCAAAGTTTCCTTTTATTCCAAAGTAAATCCTGTAACTAGTGTACGAGTTTATTCTTTGTGATTAGTATAAATCCATTGGCAGTCTGCCTACTGGAGACTGCTGAAAGACAGAATCTACCTTGGAAAATAAAACCCGAGGACAAACCATATTATTCAATTTTTTAATTAACTTAATACACGTTTTACTATTCTAAATAAACAGCCTCATACACTTGCTAATAAAAGGATCAGACCATCAGAGTTTGGCACTGATCAAAATAGGCAAATGACTTTTTTTCAGCCATATCCATCATTAGTCTAGTTTTTCTATTATTAAAGGTTTAGGTTACTTACTTTACTAAGAGCTCCAAGAAGACAACATTACTACAACATCCAATGAAGACAAATAAAATTGCCAAAGCAGCACGAATATTCATTTTGAATTTTAAGATTTTGCACCTATCTTTCTTAGCTATTCAGACTTACCAAAATGTTCACCTTCATAAAAAAAAATGCTACCATAACTAGAATGACATTTACTATGAAATTAAACTATAAAAATATTCTTTCATAAGACAAACCTATAAAAATATTCTTTCATAAGACATTTGAGCTACTAAAAATATGGCACTATTTAGGAGGCCTGGTAACCTGAAAAATTAAAAACAAAATTTTAATGCCTGGAATTATGACTATCTTACTCTTCCTAAAGTGATTATTAACAAGTCATATGTACAATATTTCAATGTTAGGTCATTCCACAGAAATGTCAACCTCAAGGCCAAAATTGAAAAATAATAAAAGGGAATTGAAACTAGTTGGTATCATTTGAATGCTAAAACATTGTATTTTTTAAATTTAAAAAGAAATATTACATAGATGAAGCGTAAGAACAATTATACAAGGAAATGTTAATACAGTACATATGGCAATGTGCGATCTATTGAAAAAAAATTGAGAAATTCATGGCACTTTAAAATGGTTTTCTTTTATGAATATAAAAAATCTGATTGCACCATTTTAAAGGCCAGATTGTACAATTTAAAATCATATAAAGTGAACAGTCTCAACTCTTAACCATAGCACTGTAGGATTATTTGAATTTACACATTTGCTATGTAACAAGCATTACACTTTTGTTAGTTTTTATTCTCTAGTTCAGTTAATTAATTGAGTACATCATTAATACATGAGATTATAAATAAGTTCACTTCAAGTATTAATATGAACCAACCTGTTTTCATTTACTATTCTCCTAGCCTCGGCTCTAGGAAGATTGCCACTGGGAAGATTGCCGATGGAAAACTGCCCATGTAGGAAAATTCCCGAGGAGAAAATTGCCATTCTGATAATACAATATATTTTGTTTCTGTATAGAACTATCTGAAAAGTATTATAGTACGGTATGATAAATAAAAAAAATATATAATTGAAAAATTTATTTTATCCTATTCAAATAAAAATTTATAAATTAAAAGGAAGTAGTAATTTATTAAAATTATTAAAAAATTTGAAAAACTGTTTTAAAAAATATGCATACCGCATTATAGGCAATAGATCTTAAATAGGTCATTTTATCATTTGCAGCACCATACTTTTCTACGATATTCTTGACTCTTGAATTTAAGTCCTTATATTTTTTTTGTGTAGGAAGTGAATCCCTTCATTCAAATTGAATGCGCATATTATAGGCAATAGATCTTAAATAGGTCATTTTATCATTTGCAGCACCATACTTTTCTACGATATTCTTGACTCTTGAATTTAAGTCCTTATATTTTTTTTGGGTAGGAAGTGAATCCCCTCGTTCAAATTGAATGCGCTTAGCTTTAGCCAAGCATTCTTCACGTTTAAGTGCGTCAATTAATTTCCAGATGTTAGGGTGGGAATTACTTACTGCTTTATTTAGGACATTATGAAAAGCTTTCACATTGTTGTTCGTGCGAGGCAACAAATTTTCCACACGGGGGTAAACATTCCAGAGGGGAATTGGAAACATAGGGGCTCTCTTCTTCGGTTATTTCGCATTCCCCTTTCAATCCCTATATATGTAAATTCAAAATAAGACAAAAATTCCTGTGGTATATTATCATCTCCAAAGAGTTCTAAAAATTCAATAACATCTAGGCATGGCACAAAAATATTCCATCTTCAAAGAGAATTCGTTGTCATTGTGGTATTATTGTTTAAACCCAAGATCGACAATTTTCCTATATAACGATTGAGAAAAGTGGAAGCATTTGGGAAGACAGATTTCAATGCATTGAGGGAGGCTTTTTCAAAATCACTAGTGACATTTTCAGGCATTTCATTAATTACAAGTTCCTTAATTTTTTCAGAGAATGCTCTATAAGTAGATTCGGATTTGTTTGGAAGAGGGCAAATATGCAAGGAATACTTAAATTCGCCTTTTGTATATGAATGGTTAGAAGTTGATAATACATATCTGGAGCTACTTTAAAGGTACCATCAATTGCCCAGTTCTTGTATCTTTTAAGATCTTCCAAACCCTCAGCCGTTGCGAATATCAATATGCGATATTCATCATCAATTCCAGAATCATATTGAAGAAAGTTTTTCCCCTGAATCAAGAGCTGTAAATTCTGGTGGTATGCTATATCCTGTCCTTCCAGATGGCACGGCTGGGAAATTGCAAGCCTTTTGTCTCCATTTACGAACATTTCTGCTTATGTTACTTACATTTGGCATTTGAGAGAGAGCAGCTTCATCTAGAGACGCAGTAGCTTGAGATACCAAAACACGACTTGATTGATGAGACGTTGCGGCCATGGATTTCAAAGTTTCATGCGCATTTTTCGCATCAACTCTATCCTTAGTTGATGAGTGTGTATGCTCATTCACCGATTTTAAAACTTCGAAATTATCCGCGGATGACCGAGTGCAATCTCGCTTTGCAGTTTTTTTGTTTTCATTGACTACACTCCCAATATAAAATTGTACCACTTTTATTAGTACCACATTTATGATACATATATTGTAGTTCATCTGCAAGCATATCCTTCCCGCGTTCACTCTATTATCGACACCATTATGGGTTAAACTACTGCTTACTTCCAAAACAAAATACTAATGGTTTGAAATTAATATCACGTCCTTGGCTTGGTGTTGAGTTGCTAATTGGTAATTTTTATGGTAAAATCTTTAAACGACAGATATGCATACAATTTTTTATTAAACAAGCGAATAAATTTCATTTTAAAATATTATTAATTGTATTTACAAACATTCAAATATAAATAGATTTTTAGTTTTATTGTAAAAGCTTAAACGATGCCAATGTTGCCACATCTCATTATATTTTCAGGGCACCCATAATTTTTTTTTTATTAATATTACTCTGCATGGCAATTTTCTCCTCGGGAATTGTCCTACATGGGCAGTTTTCCCAGTGCCATGGAAGCATGATGTATACATGGAAGATTGGGGGACTGGCAGACATCTCTGGCATATATATGTATGTATATATACTCAGGGTTGGCCTCATTAGACCCGACCCAGTTGTCCCCAGTGGTTTTTTTCAGAAAAAGCCCACCTGAAAAAAACAATTAACCCTTTCGCTGCGTCCCATTCTGATACGCCCTGTGCGTGTCACACTAATACCCCAGAACGAAAGCTGCGCGTATAAATGTGCCAGAAAATAAACTTGAATTATTTTTTTTGCTTCGTCTTTTGTTTGCCTTTAAAATAGGTTTTCTATCAATAATATTTTCAATTTTTTCATGGGTAACAAAAAAATAAAGGTTAAAATGAAATAAAATAGATATTATCATCTTTATTTAGTTAACTAAAAGTTAAATGCTGAGTGATCAATTTTGAAACATGGTTCGGCGCATAACCCTGAGGTATCAGGGCATGTCTCGCATTGAAAACGTACTCGTTTTTCTATCCCATGGGCATAACATACCCTGCATCTCTTTGTTGGTCTTGGGGTACATTCAGAATTTGATGTAATTTTCTTGGTAAAATGTTTTCCAACTAGTCTTGGAACTACTGATTTCTTCAAGTTAGGTTCATCTGCAGATGTCAGTCCTTTTATAATCTCATGGCAAAAGTCTAGAAAGGGAACTTTTCCCTTTTTTATGAGATTATAAATTCCACAAGCATCTAGTACTCGGACCTGAATCAAATGCATTGCCAGCTTCTTATACCATTTCAGAGACTTTCTTGGGACAGAGTAATAATGCAGTATTTGGTCTGTTCGGTCTACATATCCCATATGTTTGTTGTATTCATGTACGCAAGCTGGAATGGGTTTTTCGACTCGACCTTCCTTTGATCTATGTGTTACTGTCACATCACTGTTCGAATGGTAATTGGAGAGCATGCAAACTCTTCTCTTGTCATGAAACACAAGGGAAAGCAGTTCAGGAGTCTCAAAGGCAAGTTTCTTTCCTTTTGCCACATTCATAGTTTTCATAGCATGGCATAAGCCCTTATGATTACTTCTAACAGTCCCTGCGGCACCAGTTTTATTATCACTAAGGTATTTGTATAGTTTTGGTGATGTATACAAGTTATCAGTGAAGACGTTGTAACCTTTTCCTAAATATTTTTCCATCATACTTACTACAATACTTTCAGTCTTAGAAAAATCAGCAACAGTTTCCATGGTCCTGGTATATATTTTATATTTCAAAGTAACACAATTTTCATCCACAAGTTTGAAATTTTTTATCCCAAAACGTGATCTTTTCATTTTTATGTATTGCCAGAAACTGAGTCTGCCCTTCCACAGCAACAAAGATTCATCCAAACTTAGATTCTGAGAAGTTGAATATTTTGATTCAAGAGCAGATGTCATCAACTCAATAAAGTCATGCAATTTCACCATCTTCCCCCCTATTTCCTTCAACATCTCATCTGCATTGTCAGCAAAATGCAAAAAAGAAATAATGTTGGTAAATCTGTCTCTTTTCATGATTGCTGTAAATACTGGAGTAGCATAAAAATTGTCAGTTGACCAATACATACCTATCTTAGGTTTTTGTATAATACCCATGAGAAGTAAAAGCCCTATAAATTGCTTCATTTCTGTAAATGTAGTTGGGACCCATGCACTATACCAAGATGTTGATTTCAGATTAGGTGTAGCAGCCAGAAATTGAGTTGCATATTTGTTTGTTTCTGTAACCATTAGCTCAATTACTTCTTTGGGAAAAACTTCACAAAAAACATCATACATCGTATGAGTTTGACCATTGAAGAGCACTTTATTTTCACCAGTAAACTGCCACCCACCTCTGGTACAGCCTATATTTTCACCAATTTCCTGCCATTCAAAATTCTCGCTCAATTTTGTTGCTTTAGGCAGATCTCTCTCCAAAAGTACCACATTTTCTTCATCATCGTCACTACTTGATCGGTTTTGTATAATATCCCGTACATTATCTTGCGCCCAGTCATCCTCACTTTCACAGTCTATATCACTTTCAGAACACATTGAGAGATACTTGTTTATCTCATTCTCATCTAGAGAGGATTTTTTACGCTTATTACTGCTTGTGGATGCCATGCTGAACTGATTGGGGGAGTCTATTTCACTCCCCCCTCTGGTGAGCTGAGAGTCAGAAAATAAAAAAAGATGCCAAATACTACCATATTGATGTCTAATATTAGTCAGGGAACTAACTACGTTGTTCTAATAGGAACGAGGGGGTTCATAGACTGTTTATTAAATGTGGAAAACAATGTTTACCATGCGTCCTGAGAGAAGATTTTTAATGGTAAACATAGTTTACCATGCGTCCTGAGTCGGGCTTTTTTATGGTAAACATAGTTTACCACACGCACTGAAAGGGTTAAAACCCACTCAAACAGGTTTTTTCAGCTATTTTAAAACAATGAGTTACTGTAATAAGCTAATAAAAATAATACAGGGTGTACATAAAGTCAGGATCTATTTTTGTGAAGCACTTGGAAATTATATGGAATTCAATCATAAAATGATAAAGTGGTAACATTTATTAAATAATTAAGAGTAGGATTCGACGTGATGCCCATCAGTATCCCTGCACAGCTCAAATCGTTCCGCAGCATTTCTAAACACATTCTGGAGCATTTGCGGGGTTATGTTATCTGCAGCAGTTCATATACGTAAGTTTTCAAGACTCGTAATCATCGTCTGATAGACATGCGATTTGATAAAGCCCCATGCAAAGAAATCTAAAGGGGTTAAATCTGGTGATCTCGCTGGCCAAGATCTGTTGCTTCTGCGTCCAATCCAGCGATTTGGAAAATGTCCATTTAGATAATCCTGAACAATTTTGGCATAGTGACAAGGAGCACCATCATGTTGATAGACGACGGGGATAGGACTGTTAGTACCATCATCTATCAACATGATGGTCACTATGCCAAAATTGTTCAGGATTATCTAAATGGACGTTTTTCCAAATCGCTGGATCAGACGCGGAAGCAACAGACCTTGGCCAGCGAGATCACCAGATTTAACCCCTTTAGATTTCTTTGCATGGGGCTTTATCAAATCGCACGTCTATCAGATGAAGATTACGAGTCTTGAAAACTTACGTACACGTATACGAACTGCTGCAGATAACATAACCCCGCAAATGCTCCAGAATGTGTTTAGAAATGCTGCGGAATGATTTGAGCTGTGCAGAGATACTGATGGGCGTCACGTCGAATCCTACTCTTAATTATTTAATAAATGTTACCACTTTATCATTTTATGATTGAATTCCATATAATTTCCAAGTGCTTCACAAAAATAGATCCTGACTTTATGTACACCCTGTATAACAGTCAATATCATGTATTTCAGAGTCACTGCAGTCATGTAGGACTTTGTTTTATTAAATAAATAACAAAAGCACAAAGCTCAACTCGACTTCAACTTTATTTTTAATTAAAACTGAACTCCAAAATATTTCATTTTATTAAATGAAGTGCCCTGTAAAAGTAATAAACTAATTAAATTCAGATCATAATCATATTTAAGTATTTATTTATTAAGCACTGGCACATCTCTCAGTAATCAAATTTCATCTTCATTCAGTTCACTTCCACTACGCAAATATATGTATATTTTGACCAGCTTTTAGGGCTTGGCGATAATCACTGATATCATGATAATCGATCCCTGATATCATGATAATCGATCCCCAGAGAAAAAATTGGCGATAATCACCACCATTTTTTGGAAAGTGATAATCGTCATAGAAAAGTTTTTAACACGTTTTTGATGTAAAATTTTATAATTCCCAACAAATTCAGCTGTGAAGCTGCATGACAATATTTTTCTGTTAATATCAAAGCAAAAACAACATTGACTGTTGTATGCTACTATATTCTATGATTGAATGATGTGATTAGGGTTGCAAGTATATTAAATTGTTTGTATTGACTGACAAAAGAATTAGGGAAGAGAATGACACCAGCACTTTCAAAGGTAAGGAAAGGATTGTATCAAATGTTAAACATGCAATGCAACTACGTTTCACAATGTTCCAGCTCCAACTGCTTACTGCTGCTGCTGAGAAATGACACTGTAATTAGTGTTCAGGAACATCAACATCTCCATTGTTGTGGCCTTGAAGTAGCTCCTGATGTTGGAGGCGATCAGCCATACAGATGGATTCATTCAATCATCAAATATCATCAATATCGCGATTATCGTCATGGAATATGGCAGTGATTATCATGAGTGATTTTTTGGCAATTTCCAAGCACTACCAGCTTTCCTGCTTTTTCTGTCCCAAGCTTGTTGCGTAACTTGGACCAGATGTGTCCAAATATTGAGAAAACTCTCAATGGCAGCTGAACTTGGGGTACAACTCAGTAGATATTCACAAAAGTTGCAGAAATCTTCCATACCAACAGCATTTCTTTTTATAGTTTGTACTTTCATCAATTGCCACCAAGTATAGGAAGACTTTCTATACAGTTGAATGACTTGATTATTAAACATTGATACTGAGAAAAAGTTTTTGTCTTTTATTTTGAAAGCCAGAAAATATGCTAGATATTGAGGCTTGTTACTGATTATCCACTGTTCTGCTGCCATTGCTTGCTCTTCATCAAGTTCTGCTCCTGTTAATATATATATATTATTAGGGTGACACTTATTTTCGAAAGTTTGAATTTTTATCGGGACGGGCGCGTTCTGTTCCATTTTGTCAAAAAAATATCGTGTGTAAAATATTTTTGAAATAAAACAATATTTAGAACTGCCTCAATACGGTCAAAGTTTGTATATTTTTTCGAAAAGTAAAATTTTAGATCATGATGTCTATGCCTCTAGCAAATAAAATATCACTTCTAGTTTGTTCAAGCTACTAATCTTGACCTAAAACATATAACTGGACTTCATACTTTCAACTCTAGGTCCCCCTCAACTCGAGTATTAGCCCCTCAAGGGGGGGGGGGGGGGTATCATGGGCGCCCATCTCCCTCTCATTGTTGCCTACTTTGCAGAGGTCACGGTGGACTTGCGGGCGGTTGGGAAGTCACAGCGGTGCTTCTCGACCACTTGTAAGAGGAACTGCCTTTGGTCTTCACTCTTGGTAAGGGCCAGGTTGAAAGACTGCATCAACGCCACCCGCGCTCCGCGAAGTCATTGACAACTTGAAGGGCCTGGACTCGGCGGGATGCGGCGATGAAGGCTGGGTCCGTCCGCCACTCCTCCGGATCCTTGAGCAGGAAGGCGGTGCTGATGTCCAGAACCTTGAAGAACTCCTTTGATGTAGCGTTGTGAACTTGGCCAATGTATTGTTGGCGATTGAGGCGGTGGACAGGTCCACATTGATACGCCGCGGGGGATCCTCCGATCCTTCCTCTTCTTCCATCGCTTAATCATCTCCCGCTTGTCGCCAAGTCGATACCCTCGTCGAAGATGGCCAGGGTGACGAGGCGCTCGCTCAAGTACCATAGGTGCCTGGCGAAGACTGTCGCCGTCGCCTTGGCCACCGCTGAGTCCGGATAATAGACGAGGGCCTTGAGCAGCGCGAGGTCCGCGGCTGGGGCCGTTGCCGGGAGCGGCGCTTTGTACCAGGCCGTCACGTAGATGGACACGGCGAAGATGGTGAATCGCCGGATTCCAGCCGCTTCGCCTGACGACATCTGAAACTGTTCCCGGAACAGGAACAGTTTGATGGCATAGATGACTTTTGCCATCCAGCGCGCGCGATGGAAGGCGCCGGGACGAGCGAACTGGGCACCCCGCTTGTTCGGACCGCCCAGCACAATTACAGAGAGCTCCAGAAGTTCCCTGTAGTCATCACGTGGATGTTGACCGTCGAGGAGGCGGCTGAATTCGATCAGCAGGTCGTCGCGGGCGTCCTTCAGGTGCTGCGGCATGGTTCCATCCTCGAAGGGCTTCGCTTTGGTTTGATCGATGAAGTCCCACTGGGCGGCGAATCGTTGAACAGGAGGATGTCAGGACCAGTAGAGGGACCGAGGCACGCCGTGAATGCCTTCTCGCACACCAGTTCGTGGATGTGTGGCGGGAAGCCAAATGAAGCACTGTCTTCTCGAGTTTCTGCTCAATGATATAGCAAGCTCCTCCTGAGAGTCCTGTGTTTGAGGCGGTGGTGTCAAAAGAGAGGGCACAGATCCGTCCCTTGATGTCCCAATCCTCGAGGGCAGAGAGGACGGCTTCCGCCATGGCGCGGCCGGTGCCGTCGGGGAGGTGGGCACAGCCAGAAGCTTGTCGACGTTCTCCCAGACACCAGAACTGGAAGGCGATCTTCAGCAGGGCCTCCGTCAGCCGCTGGTACGATTTTCCCGTCCCAGTGAACGGTCAGCGGCACAGTAGGATGGAAGGCTGCCTTCATTTCCGCTGCTGCCATAGCACGGAACTTTGCTCGGTCGCGGCGGGAGGATTCGCGGTTCAAGACCAGCTCTCAGGGTCGTGGCCCAAGCTCCTCACAGCCGCCGACAGCAAAAAAACACCTTCTCGGTCGGTAAGTTTCGTCGATCCATCGCTGCGGAGAGATCAGGGGTGATCATCTTTTTCGACGCGCGGAATCGCTTGGGTGGTAAAGGGGTCGTAGATGCTTCTGCATTCGACGTGGACGGGCCCGGGAGAGAGAGCTCCTCTTCCTTTTTCTCGGGACGACGCCGTGTCGGTGACCGAGTCGGGCTGCT